>QKYT01000521.1:3580-29659 GCA_003550305.1 Glomus cerebriforme | reverse complement strand
TTGCNNATAGCTGAGTATNTNGAATAAATTTGTCAATATCATCATTACCACTAGTCCAATTTTTGAAATTTTGTTGAAACCGTTTTGCGTTACATACATTACACCAATCAATATCAGTTTTAGGTTGTTTGCATTCTTCACATAAACCATATCTTTTATAACGTTCTTTTAATTTTTCATTTAATATTAATTTATCAATTAACAATTTTTGTTCTTCAGTTAACNTCCNACTTCGATGNTCAAAATCTTTTATTTGTTCAAATACATCGTCACTGAGATATTTTTGCTCCATAACTTATAAAATTAGGATATTTGACAATTATTTAATATTAAAGTATAAAGTAGAATTTTTTTTTAAAAGAAATTCTTATTTACGCCAACAAATTTTGTATCATTTTAGTGTAACTTTCAAAATAATGCAACTGCATTACACATGCATTACGCTAACCTTATCTGTTTTTGTCATCAATCACATGCTTTTAGCATAAGATTATCCGTAGTAATTGAAATTTTTTGTATTCAAATTGAGTATAAAAATTCCCAAAAAAAATTTGAAGAAAAAGTAGTTTATAGTATTAAGTAAATAAATTTGCTTTACGTTTTTTTTTAAATTGTTGCATATTTAAAAACATTTCACGCCACGGGTAAAAAAAAAAAAAAACTATAAATAGGCAAAGAATTGTGGATATTCATGCATGACGCAACTGATCCAAATTCTGGAAATTTATAATTTATTATTCTTAATATAACCATGTATATGGTTTTTTTTAAAAAAAAGTTTATGAACTATTTTCGACGTTCTTAATAAAAAAAAATTCTTTTAATAAAATATTTAAAAAATTAAGTAATTTTATCAAATTGTTCACATCAGTGATATCTTTTGCGTATTGGCCACTCATTTATTTATTTAGTTTAAAAGCTAATTATAAATTTATTAATAATATATTTTATTATTTCATAGAACAAGAACTATACTGCAACTGTTCAACAAGCTGCGCATTCTAAATAAACAACATGATCTACAATTATTGGTTTGAGTCTATGCAAAGTAATGATGAAGATCATACGAAAGTTACGTTATTGATGCATTTTTAAGTGAAATATAAGTGAACTATCAAGATGACTGGAATTCAGACATTGATCCAATCAAACTTGTGCACGTTATGCACTTCGGACTGTGTAACGGTTTTCGTTCCCTAGTATATAGTTTATAAACTTTAATCGATGAAATATCTAAAATTAAAATATGTTATGGTCATATGTAACCGTACGATAATAATAATTTCTCGAATTCTATATTCATTGTATTGATTGTAATAATAATTGGATTTTTTATTAATCTACAAATGCTATTATAAAACTCATTTTTTTTTGAATTTAAGAAAAAAAAAAGTAAATATAGAACGATAGGATTCAAAAATATACCAGCAAATAATTCAATAAATCGTTTAAACAGATACATATGGATGTTACATAACTAGATATTGTATCTTAATTAATTTTCTTCGTATATAGACATTTATTTTTCAATATTTCGAAATTATCACTATTACAAAACTAGCTAGCTTTTCTAGCAATCTAATAAGCAGGATAATTTATATTTGTACATCTGGAAATCTAATTAATAAAATAAAATAATATAACTAAATTATGTCTTTGCACAATAAAGTATTATTTCTCATTAAATCACAAATTTACAGGAACTTGAATTATCATTTGAGTATTATAAAAGTTTGAAAAATTACAATATGCCAATTTTCCAAAATTACAAATTTAAAAAATTCAACGTGCATGTCCAAAATATGAGTTATTGATAATTTTTTTTAAATGAAATTTATATAGGTAATTATTATGGAAATAGCGATAATTCATTAAATTTAGCTATTGCTAAATTTCGTCCAAATCTTAAAAAGCTCTCTATTGGATTTAAATATAATGAATTGGAAACATTTTTAAAATATAGTTTATAATATCTATTGTTAATATGTGAGAATGATAATCACAAATTTCTACGACTAAGTCCATCACGAGATCCATGAAATAATTTGAATGAATACGGAGAATTTGATCCGTCCGTAATATCTATTTAGTCAAACGACATGTTACACATATCCAGTCAATTCACTTTGAAATTAATTCAGCATATCGATATATAATAATTTTTGAATCAATTTTTTAATTATATAATTATCAATTGATTTGCTATTAAGATTCAAAAGATTTAAAAAATTTTTATTGTCATTATAATTCCTTGGCAAAATTTGTTTGTAAGGTAATAAATTATCCATAAATTCTTTAGAAGTTAAATTATAAATTCTAACAAATGGAATGCATTGGAGTAGAGTAAGTATTCTTCCCAAACTTGAATATCGCTCATTTGAAGATTGTCATTTTGATTACTTGAATTAAGGAGAAATTTAATGAGTTAAATATTTAGTTAGTAAAAATACATTCTGTTAAAAAGGTTATTACCTAAGTTATTCTAATAGTGTCTTATTAGCCATAATCCATTGCTTCGCACTGGGATCAATGAGTCGCGTACATAAAAAATATTCCAGGAATTAGCTGTGACATAAACAAAAAAAAAAATTCTGATTTATATTCAGGCCTACATGGCATCAATAAGTGGCTTAAAGTATTTATTTGTTTGTAATTAGAAATTTATAGCTAATATTGATGTAAATGCTGAGTAAAAAAAAAAAAAAAATATTGGATATATTAAAATGATATAAATTATGTTTATAAATTATGTTGTTAAATACTTTGAAAGACTTTACTATAAACAATAATTTTCAAAATAATGGCTATTTTAAAAATTTTTCATGTGATTTATTATCAGATATCAGATATCCGATTTATAAAAAATTATCTCAATTACAAGGTTAATTATTAATCACGCCACCTACAGTTCACCGCAGTACGGCATTTCATTTCAAAAATAGAAAAATTCATTCTAAAAAATATGGAATAGATCAGGCGCAGACACACCGCACGTTACAAATTCATAATTATTTATACAGTGGGTAATCTAAACCTTACTCAATCTTTTTTAGTTATATAGATTATTATCGCTATATAATATTGTTGTTAGACCTCACTTTGAGTTTTATTTATAATTTATCAATATTTCTTCTATTTTTTTAAAAAAAATGAAGTTCTTGATAAGAAAAAAATTACTATTACAAATTGATTAATTGAAAAATTTATCATGTATTACGTGTTACAATTTGCAGAAAATTAAAAGAAATTGTATCAATTTATAAAATTTTTATAAAAGACGTCAAGTGATATATATTTTTTTTCTAAAAAATTTTCATATGCAAGGGTTTCGGGATTAAATTAATCCGATGTTTCTATTTATGGTGATACAGCAGTACATGCTGTAATTGGTGTGACCATTCTGCCCTATTTCATCATGCTCAATGACGATCAAGAATTTTGAATTTAAAAAATTTTACAAATTCACAAAAAATTATTTACCAAGAAAAAGATTAGAAATGTCAACTCCCTCTAATATTACTAATTCAAGTGATGATATTAATTGGTTAAAACAATCAGCAGAAAATGGTGATAAAGATGCAATGAATAATTTAGCCTTACATTATTTAAATGGTGAAGAAATAGAAAAGAATTTAGAAAAGGCTTTTTATTGGTATCAAAAAGCAGCAGAAAATGGTTTTAATGAAGCAATGTGTAATTTAGCCTTATGCTATTATGAAGGTTTTGGAACAAAAAAGAATTTAGAAAAAGCCTTTTATTGGAATCAAAAAGCAGCAGAAAATGGGTTTAATGAAGCAATATGTAATTTAGCCTTATGCTATCATGAAGGTTTTGGAACAGAAAAGAATTTAGAAAAAGCCTTTTATTGGTATAAAAAAGCAGCAGAAAATGATGATGAAATTGCAATGTATAATTTAGCCATATGCTATGAGAATGGTGAAGGAATAGAAAAGAATTTAGAACAAGCCTTTCGTTGGTATAAAAATGCAGCAGAAAATGATAATGAAACCGCAATGTATAATTTAGCCATATGCTATGAGAATGGTGAAGGAACAGAAGAGAATTCAGAACAAGCCTTTTATTGGTATCAAAAAGCAGCAGAAAATGGTGAAGAAGAAGCAATTTATAATTTAGCCATGTGCTATTATGATGGTTTTGGAACAGAAAAGAATTTAGAAAAAGCTTTTTATTGGAATAAAAAAGCTGCAGAAAATGGTGATATAAATTCAATGAATAGTTTAGCAATACATTATGAAAATGGTGAAGGAACAGAAAAGAATTTAGAAAAAGCCTTTTATTGGTTTCAAAAAGCAGCAGAAAATGATAATGAAAATGCAATGCATAATTTAGCAATACATTATGAAAATGGTAAAGGAACAGAAAAAGATTTAGAAAAAGCCTTTTATTTGTATCAAAAAGCAGCTGAAAAGGGTATTAAAGAAGCAATATATAATTTAGCTGTATTTCATGAAAATGGTGATGGAACAGAAAAGAATTTAGAAAAGGCCTTTTATTTGTATCAAAAAGCAGCTGAAAATGGTGTTAAAGAAGCATTATATAATTTAGCCATTTGCTACAAAAAAGGTGATGGAACAGAAAAGAATTTAGAAAAAGGCTTTAATTGGTATCAAAAAGCAGCAGAAAATGGTAATGAACTTGCAATGAATGATTTAGCATTATGTTACAAAAATGGTGAAGGAACAAAAAAGAATTTAGAAAAAGCATTTTATTGGTATCAAAAAGCAAAAGAAAATAGCAACACAACTTCTTCTAATAATAATGAATTATGTAAAGAATGTAAACAATCATGTATTGATTATAATTGGTGTCAAGAATGTAATATTGAAAGATTCCAGCAGAATTTTTCAAAATGGACTAGTAAAAATGAATTTATTGATAAATTTATTCAAGAAGCACAGTTAAATGCTAAAAATAATTATGAAGTTTTAGAATGGATACCTTATGGTCAATTGAAAAATATTAAATATTATGATAAAGGAGGATTCAGTGAAATTTATAAGGCTATCTGGTTGGATGGACCTATTGATAATTGGAATTTTAATAAACAACAATGGAATAGGCGGAATTCTCAAATAGGTTATGAGGTTATTCTTAAAATTCTTAATAATTCATCAAGTTTAAATGACGAATTTTTAAATAAGGTAAAATTTTATATAATTCATTTGTTTCATTTTTTTAAAAAAAAAAAAATTAATAATTTTAAATTTAATTATTTATATAGTGGAAATGTCATTATAATTGTCAGAAAAAATCATTTTCAAAATTCATTCAATTCTTTGGAATTACTCAAGATCCAAATACTTTAAATTATATAATAATAATAAGTTATGCAAAAGAAGGAAATTTAAGAAATTATTTGCCTAATTTGGTTAAATTTAAATGGCAACACAAATTGCAATTGTTAAAAAATATTATTTTAGGTATCAAAATAATACATGAATCAAATATTGCTCATTGTGATCTTCATGATGGTAATATTTTAATATCAGATAATTATGAAACATATATTATTGATTTGGGATTATGCAAACCTATAAGTGATTTACAAGATTCTATTAATAGAAATTATGGAGTTTTGCCTTATATGGCACCTGAAGTATTAAGAAATGAATCTTATACTTTATCAAGTGATATTTATAGTTTTTCAATGATAATGTGGGAATTTACATCAGGTATTCCTCCATTTAATAGAAGAGCGCATGATTACCAGCTTGGTTTAGGTATTCGTGAAGGAGAACGTCCTGAAATTATTGAAAATACTCCAAAATGTTATATAGAATTGATGAAAAAATGCTGGGATTCAGATTCTGAAAAAAGACCAAATATTACAGATATTGAAATCGTTATATCTCAATGGCTTAAATGTGTTAATGAATATTATGAATTAAATAATGATAAAAATGAAAATACTTTGGAAGTTAGTGATATTGATGACCAATCCAGAAATGATATGTATGAATTTATAAGAGCTAATGAAACTTTAACACAAGAACAAATTGATACTTCTATTATACAATTTCATCCACAAGCATACTATACAAGTCGCTTACTTACTGAAATTTTAGATCAAAAAACTCTGAAAGTTTAGATTGTGAAATTGAAAAATAAAATTATTAATTTGTTTGATTTATTTATATGTAATATTATGCAGAATAATCTAGAATAGGATCCTTCTTACATTACATAGAACAGTATATATCCTCTGAATGATGTAATGTGAATCAAATTTGGGGTCGCTTAACTTATTCTCCTATTATCAGATTGCCTAGAACTATGACCTAAAATTGAACATTTTTTAATTTGTTTATTTTTCACAAAATTTGAAATTAGAGGAGATGGATTTAATATTCTATAAATTTTTTTAATTTTTTTTTTTTTATGGAAATCTTTTTTAGAAATAAATAATTATTTTTAATCATATTTTATAAATGATTAATAAAGTTTTGCTAATTATAAATCATAATTGAGAACCAAAAAATTCATGATGTAACTTTTCAAATTACATAATATTTATATAATATTATTAAAAATAAAATTTCTAGTCTAGTTAGAAATAAAATCTATGCTCATTTTTTCAAGCTTTATAATAATAAATAGTTTAAATGATTATTTTTATACCATTTATATTTTCTGTATTAATATGAAAATTTTATAGATAAAAATATTAGATGTAGCAATAGGAATACCTTTTTGAAACAAAAATCAGGGTAAAGTTCTTATTTTTTTTATTATTAAAATGTAAATGGTTTTCATCTGCCAATTGTAACAAAATGCACTTGAAGGTAATATGAACAATATAGTCTCATTTAAACTCCCCACACCCTATAATAATAATAAAATAAAATGTTAATAAACAGTAATAAATTTATTGTTTCATAAATTAAATATAACATTTACCTTGATAGAGGACTTGATTAGAGCTGAAGTGAATAGACAAAAAAATTGGAAGATCCAGGCATACTAAAAGTATCCATCTTGTTTATCTAAATAAAATAAAAAAAGACAAGTGAATCATCCATCCCTTGTTTTCTAAATAAAAGAAATCAAATAACAAGAGAATCACCCATTCCTTGCTTTTAACTAAAAAAAAAAAAAAAATCTAATACAAGAGAATCACCCATCCCTTGTCTTTAACTAAAAAAAGAAATCTAATACAAAGGAATTACCCATCCCTTGTTTGTCAATAAAAGAAATCCAATAACAAGGAAATCACCCATCCCTTGTTTGTCAATAAAAGAAATCCAATAACAAGGAAATCACCCATCCCTTGTTTTAACTAAAAAAAAAAAGAAATCTAATAACAAGGGAATCACTCATCCCTTGTTTTTAACTAAAAAAAAATGAAATCTAATACAAGGGAATCACCCATTTCCTTGTTTATTCAAGTTATGTACATAATAGTGACATACAGTACAACACATGTCAAGGTTGAAAAGGCACAAACCAATTAATATATTTAAGTACTACAATTTCAGGCAATATAAGTTAAACTTTGATCATCTTTTGGCGTTTCAAATCATAATAAATTTGTTTTTACCCTTCAGAAGAAGCTTGGCTTGTTAAATGATTGCTTTCATCATCAAGGTGAAAATATATAAAGAGTTTGTTGCTATTAGATTATAGATAAAATATGGTTTAATGAAATTTTTTTTAAAAAAAAATAAATCTTGAAAAAAGGACTCTTTTTATATCTTTTAGGCATAGTATAAAATATGACTCATTATTTCATTATAAAATTTGATATTTTGACAAGTTAAAAAAGGAAATTATCATGTACTATAATTGATATTATTACTAAGGAAGAATTGGCGCAATAATTGAATCATGTATAACAAATATAAATCAATTACCAATCGGATTTTGATAAAAAAAAAAATATTAATATAATGATTATTGGGGACAAAGTTTTATTAATTTAAATATATATGGTATTGTAAATATAATCCATCTTTTCCTAATTTTTTTTACCTTACAGTATGTCGAACTACAATTTACTACATAAAAATAAATATGATAAATAAATCAATAATGACTCAGAGTTTCAGGTAAACGATTATTTTATTTTACTCTAATGTATTTATATATCAACGCAACTTTTATAGTGTAACTACCTTAAAAATTATGATAAAGGTGGCTTGCTAACGTAAATATTTTGCCCAGAGTTTGGTGGAAGAAAAATTTTCGTGCGCAATTAAATAATTTTTTTATATAATAAATTGTTATTTAGAGGTATGTTACTGCATTTGTGCCAAACATTTCGGAATGTTTTTTATTAGGAAATCCTTGAAAATTAAAATTTTTTACATGCAATTGCTTAGAAATAATGTTATTGATCTGATTAATTGAATGATAATAATGATTTAATAAAATTATCAGGGATGAATTAAATTTAAAATAGATAATATAATTTATTATATAAATCAAATTAAAAATACAACAAATGACGTAAAATGTGAATTGTATTACTTGGCTGGCCCAATAAGCCCATTACTAAATTAAGTATTAATTTAAATTGATTACAAATTTTGAAATTATGACATATTCTTTGTAAATTTTATGCAAAAGAAAAAAATAAAATTCATAAATACCACAATCATTTTCAAAAGATATTCTTCATTCTTCTTTCCTTTTTTTTTGATTATCCTTTAAAACTACCCTTTATCTTCCTTATACTGCATATAGAGGTCTTCCTCGTATCAGGCAAGGAAAAACCAGTCAGATAGTTGAGTATCTCCTAACTGTCTGGTTTGGTTTAGGTTAGAATTCCCCTCTTATTCCTCATATTTATGTTTATGGAAGCAATGGAAGCAATGTTACAGACTAAAGAGATCAGAAACAAATAACAAGAAGATAAAATGATACTTCAAGATTAAATAATACATAACAACTTTAAGGACGAAATATTCAAGATAATCAACTCATTTCATCATATTGGATTGTGAAAAATTAAAAGCTTTATTTAATATTAAAAAATAATGGAAAAAGAATAGAATAAATAAATATAAAAATAGATGAATAAAGTAATGATACAAGAAATATGAACCCAAGATAACAGAGAAGATGCAACAGAAAGAAAAGTGGAAACAAAAGAAAAGGACAAATAACATGTTAAAAGAATAGTAATCGAAAAAGAATATTGGCTAATGGTGAATGATTAAAAGGATAAGAAGAAATTGACAAAATGATTGAACTTCAAAGAATAATAAAAGAAACAGGTGGCCAATAAAAAATAAATAAAAAGAAAAAAAAAACATTTTCAAGAATGGATAAGGCAAAATCAAAGGAGAGACAAAATGGAAAGGAATAAATTGAAGAAAACATGTATATGAATATAATATAAAGAAACTTAGAGAAGATGCTAATTTCTTAATTGTGAAAAAAGTTTGGAATAAAAGATGTAGTATAGAGGCAGGACTTTAATTATATAGACTTTTTTTATTTTATAGATAAATAGGAAGAAATAATGATATAAAAACAAAATATAAAAATAAAAAAAAAACATTCAAATATATTAGAAATAAAATAGACAAGAAAAAGTATAACAAAATGAGGAGTAGTAATATTAGATTTTCTTTAAATGTATTTTTTTATTATTTACAATTAAATTAAAATTATTCAAGTATGTTTATAATAAAAATTATAAAGAATATATTTCTTTAAAATAAAATATTTGTGAATCTTTAATTTAACGGATGATTTATACTGAAATTTTAGAATGAAAAGCCTTTTTATCACTAATCAATTTTAAAATATTTCCTAGTTTATTTTTTTTTTTGTGAAGAAACTAGATGATGGTGGTAACGCAATTCTTTAACATATTAATTCTGGAACGCATTGAACTTTGACCGGAATTAAGTTTTGTAACGTTATGTTAACTCTGCTGGCCAAATTTTAATTCCAGCCCGAATTAAGTTTTAACCAGTTAATAACCAAGCTCTTACAGGAATTTCATTGATTTTTTTTTAACGATATATGAATCTCTCATTCTTGTTTGATAAACCAAGTCGTAATTATTACTTTGTTATGTTATTTTATTAATAGCACATTTAATTTACAATAATTTTGCAAACTTTTCAGTTTATATTAAAAAAAAAAATAATTATTTTTACAGAAGTTAAGGATTGAATATCAATGAGCTAAAAGATAAGATTTATTTTCAGGTATCTTGATATAGTGATTATATAATTTACATTAATAAAAAATCTAATAATTATAGGGCGATTTTAATTTTTAACAGAAGAATTTTGTGAACTACTTTATAATGGAATTGAAGAAAAGTTATGCAAAAGAAATATATTAATTTTCTCACAATTTAGGATAAGAAGTTGCAACTGACTGACATCTCTTCATTTTATTAATATTCAACTAGAGAAAATAAATAAAAGAAAAAAAGTCATTTCATTAGTATTAGAATAAATTAGACGAAAATAGAAAAGAAAATGCCTTAGTTACCCAATGCAGTCTTGCGTTCCAAAGCCCTCTGAGAGTCTAATCTTAAAGAAACTAAAAAAAAATATCCTAAAAAAAAATAAGAAAATGACTTTGAGATTTTTTTAATCAAATTTCTGAGCTAAAGTTAGATTAAACTTTTTTTTATTAGCCAAAACATTGCAAGCCTAAAGATAAAAATTAATATAATTTAAAAATAAAATTTATTTATTTTTTTTTATCAGTATTTAAAGAAATGGTAAAAATTTTACATATACTTATAGCCAATAAAAAAGTATAGCATAATTAATTTTTCCTCTTTCTGTGATTATATTTAAAAGACTTAAGAAATGGTTATTAATTTGTAAGATAAGGTTGGAGATACTGTATATCGAATTTTACATTTGAAGGATGCATGACAATTGAAAATATTTCCATTTTAATTTTATCTAACTTTAATGATGTACAATGATTTTTTTTTTTTTTGAAAAAACTTATTGAAGAATTATGAAATGGAATATTCAAATGTTTATTAAATTGCAGTAGCTTTGTATTGATAATATTTTAATCATTTTCATAGATATTATATGGAAATTTATAATGCAAAATAATACTAATTCAAAAAATGGGTTCTTTTTTTTTATGTGAGCTGAAATTATAAATAAAGCAAATAAAGTTATTCTTTGCTAGCTAATATATCAGTCCTAGTTTATGAAAATGATAATGATATTGAAATAGAAGCATATAAAGGTAAATATGATAATAATATTTAGGTAGAATTAGAACAAGACAATATCGAACAAAATTTTGATAATAAGCAAGAAAAAAAAAGACAAAATAATACCAAATTGTGAAAATGAAAGATCCACTAGAAAAAAATACAATGTACTTTTTGCTTTGTGTAATTATTAACTAGAAAAGATTTATTAATATTAAACTCTGAGAAAGAAGTATAGTAGTTTTGGAAATAATTTTTTTAACTTTAAATCTTTAATACCAATAACAATTTCGAATTGAAACTTCTTTTTTATAACAAAGTTATCAGTATAGTTGTCATATAAAGTTCTTCAATATTTTTATACTTCTTATAACATTAAACATGATAAATACTAATTTGGTTATACCTATATACCTATTTTTATTTATTTAAATAAAAAAGGAATAAAAAATTAAAATATGGCATTTGGGCTACAACAGCATATATATATTTTTGTAATATACAATTAAAAAAATTAAAAAGAAGTCAAGTTTCTAATATCAATTAATTGCGAATTTTGACTATTAGGGAGAAATCATGAGTCAGTGATTGGAATTTTGCATAATATAATTTATTATCGTATAATTGACAATTTTGACTCATTTTTAGATTCTTAATATTTTAATTATATAAATACATCCAAAATTTCATATTATTTTTTTTAAAAAAATATTAAAATATCCTAGAGCTTTTTAAAAATACTTTATTAGCAAGATGGGTTACAACCTAATGATTATTCAAAATTTATTTTCTCTCTATCCTTTTTTAACAACTATTTCCTTGCTTTTATATTCCCTCTTATCTTCCTTATACTGTATATGAGGTCTTCCACTATCAGGCAAGGAAACCAGTAATACCAGTCAGTTAGTCGAGTATCTTCTATCTCCTATCTGGCGGGTTTGGTATTTTTTTTTTTAAATTCCTTTAAACTTCCTATTCTCTTCCTTATACTGTATATGAGGTCTTCTTCGTATCAGGCAAGGAAAGACNGGTCAGATCTGGCCGGTTTGGTTTAGACTAGAATTCCCTTTCCATTTCCTTATATACTTATTGACTACTTTATTTATGAAACTCATGTAATACAAACACCCATCCAAATTTGGAAAAAGTGAAGATTTAATAATTTTAAAAGAGAAACTTGGATTCATTTTATGGTCATAAACAAAGCTTTATAACTCAGGCAGAAATGGATGATATTCTATGATTTCCATGAAGAAAATTAAGTCAGGAGAAGAGAATGTGTAAAGATGATTTAGTAGAGTGAATATAATGCAGAATTTTTTTTATCATTAACAAAATTAACTGGTAGTGGTAAGAAAAACCACAAAAAAAAAGGAGCACCAGAGAGAAAGAGGGTATAAAAAAAAATGTAAAACAATGATGAACATTTTTATTAACAAAACAAATAACACAATGGTAAATGACAAAATTACTGAAGAATTCACTGTAGAAGGTGGATTGGATGAAATTAGCAATTGAATAATACCGTAGAAATTTAAATGAAGTACTATGTGAATTGAAAGAAGAAGGAAACCAAAGTGTTTGAGTTCCAGGGGGAGTATGGTTGCAAAATTAAAAAAAGGTTTCAGAAAATTAAATTATAAACAAAAGGGAGAATAATAATAAATCAAAGTAAACAAAATAGGAGTAAATTAATAATAAACAATAGTTAAAATTATATGGTATAAGGTAAATAGAATATCATACGAAAAACTGGGTGAATGGTGGGATAAAGAACAACAAAGAAATACAAATAGTTATTATATTATAATTATTATAATATTAATTTTTAGTTTATTATTTAGTAGGAGATATAATTTCACCAATTTTTACAATTTAAAAAAATTTTTTGACTTCAAATTTTTTTTTATTTATGTAATTTTAATCAACTTATTATATTTACTAAAAATTAATAATTAATAAATATAAAATTTTTTACAAATATGAACATAATACATTAAATACCAGTTGATTATATCAGTGAGATTATATTATATACTTCTAATACTTCTAATATATCAAATGAATGTTATATCATACTTTGTGTTTGCATGCAATTTTGATTGATATTATGTTATTCATTATGAGGTGTAATCAATGCTTTTTCATATCGTGATACATATAGTGCATTATAAATAAATTCCAAGACTTTAAAAATGACAAGCAATTACAATAATGAAAATATTGATACATGGGTCAATTGATTGAGGAAGGCATTGCTAAAGGACATATTAATTACTATGATTATAATGAATTTAAAAATATATTCAAATATAGGTTTTGGATCATTTGGTAATATTTTCAGATTCCATCATTGCTTTAAAATCTTTTCATAAGTATATTGCAAAAGAAATTGTTAACAAGGTATATAAATTATAATGTTGCGTCTATTTTTCTTAAAATGAATATTAAAAATATGAATGTTTCAATTAAAAAAAAAATATGTATGTATATTTTTATTATTTAGACAAAATTGTTACATGAAATGGAAATATTCAATTTTTTGGCATTACCAAAAGAAAAAGTAAGTAATAATTAAATGATATTCAAAATATACATATTAAATTTATTTTTTTTAATTTTATTTATATATATATAATTTAGATAATGGAGATATATTAGAGATTCAAATTATTTTTGATTCTTGAATGTGCAAATAGTGAAACATAGAATTGGAATATAAAATTGCAATTTCTATTCAAATTTCTGATGCAGTTTCGTGTATACATCTAAAAAATATTATTCATTTTTTAAAATAACTTTTGAATTACATTTAATATATTGTATAATAATATTTACTTTATAAAATAGCATTCAGATAATATAATATTAGTTCATCAGAATATGATCAAAATAACAGAATTTGGACTTTCATGCAGATTTGGCTGAAGTATCAACACTAAAAGAATTTCTTAGAATGGTTCCTTATATTGATCCACAACATTTGAAAAGACCAACAAATAATGATCATTATAAAGCAAATAAGTAATCAGATGTATATATTGTTGGAGTACTCTTATGGGATCTTATGGGAGATATCATCTGGATGAAAACCATTTGAGTTATATAGTGATCAATATCAAAACTAGCATTAATGTTGGAAATCTAAAATGGTAAAAGAGAAATTACAATTTCTGATACACCAATTGATTATATTAATATTTATACAAGTATGTTTCATCATCTATTTCATTTATTAATATAGATTTAATATAAAAATATATATCTATATTTTTTTTTAGGATGTTGGCAAGATAATCCAATTATCAACAAGTATTTCTCAATCTAAAAATAATTAATATTGATACAAAATTAAAAAAAACGGAAATATTATGTTAGAAGATAATTATAAAGTGCAAATTGATGAAATATTCAACTGATTTAATTCCAAATATCAAAGGAAACGGAAAAACAGCCTGTTTGGAACCACTTTATCATAATTGGTAATGAAGATAATTTGCATCCTCACATACTATGTAAATATTATCACAAAGAATTCAAATGGGCTTATCCTAAACATATGCAAGAACATCTTGAAAAATGCTTAGAATGTGCAAAATTGGTGATCATATGAAACTCTGAGTAATAACTATCATCAACAAACATTTGTTGGAAATAAGTAATAACATCACATTAATCTGGCTTTGAATGATTTCTGAGAAAGATCCCTATTCTTCAAATTAAGTGTTGATGTATAGAATTAATTTTTAATTAGTTTTTAATTTCCATTTTTTTAAAAAAAAATAATTCAAAGTTAGCCATGCATTATGTAAAATAACTTTGTATTTTGTTTAAAAATGCTTGAAATTTAGTAGTTTAATATCATGAAATTGGTAGAAAAATAAATTTAAGAGGGATGTTGTTAATAATAAATATTTCATTACAAAATTATCTATTCTCCTTCACCACCTGCAAAATAGCAATATTGATTCCAATTCAAATCTGTGCATTCTGTAATAAAAGTCTTAACTATTTCATGTTAACGTTAAGCAAAAACTGCACTACTGTACTTTAATCATTGCTTTTTACTTACTCAATGGTATTTGCTATGAATGAAAGTTTTACCTCTCTGTGTTTTCTATTACCTAAAATATTGTCATAAACAAGCAATTAGAGAAAATTTATTATTTGTTATTTATCACAAAAAAAATATCTTGTTATAAAGAATTAAATAAAAACATATTCACAAAATCCACCATCTTGATTTTGTTATTGATATTTTTCTGTGGCACAATAATCAGAGCAAAAACCAGTAAAAATCTGCTATCTGACATATATAATCAGATTTATCCTACTAGTTTGAATTAAATCTATAAAAAGAAAGGAAAGTTGAAAAATTTGTTCAAGTAATAAATAAATTTAAAAAAACATGCTATATAATAACAAGGGATACCATTTCCTTGTTTAACTAAATAAGTTGAAATCTAATAACTAGGGAATCACCCACCTCCTTTTTCTTAACTAAAAAAAAAAGAAATCTAATACAATAGAATCACCCATCTCCTTGTTTTAACTAAAAAAAAATTCTAATACAAGGGAATTGCCCATCCCTTGTATTAACAAAAGATAAAGAGAAATCTAAATAAAATAAAAAAACGAAAATGTAAAAAGATCATGAACTAAAAAAAAAATAAAGCCAAAAATATGTGGATAATCTGATGTTCCACTATTGTTACTCTTAGTTATCTTAGTTATTGCTCTTCTTTAATACCTAGTACTTAATTGATCTTTCTTTCTATTTTCCTTTTCTGATCCTTTCTTCCTCTCTATTTTTCTTGTATCTTCATTATTTTCCTTTATATTTCTTTTTTTCATTTTATTCTCGAAGTATTTCATCTATTCTTTTCCTTTGTCCTTTCTTTTTTCTTTTCCATATTACCACATCATGTTTTATTTTATCCAATTATCTTCATTTTTATCTTTTATTCTTTCATTCATTTTCATAATCCCTCATTTATTTTCCTTCTTTTCCTGATAGTTTCTATAATAGTGACAAAACATGTCAAAATTGAAAGGTACAAACCAATTAGTGTGCATGCTAAGTGCTAGCTTTTTTGATACTTCAACGCAGATAAATTCTCAAACTCGCTTATTGGGGCATTAAATAATATATTGTGACTAAAGATATGTAATATACCTCATCTATAATATTACACAAAGTGATTTAGTGAAATTTATAAAGCAAAAGGATTAATGGATTTATAACTGAATGGGTTCTGATTTGTTTTTTTATTTCTGTTTGAAAATTTGATTCATAATTCCATAGGTATAAAATATCTTTGACTTCTAGTGCAAATGGTCGATTTAATTTATTGACAAATGTTAACATCTTTTGAATTATCTAAACTTTTCAAAGCTACATCCATATTGCCCATCGTTTCAAATATATCTTCTACCAGTTTATCATATGGAACACATTCTGGAACTATTTATACAGTAGATTACTTAATTTTAAAATCTTCCTGTACCAACAAATTCTGATGATTATTATGAACAATATAATAATATTGTACACATGGAATATTTAAGGTAAATAAATTTGTATTTTGTTGAAAAAATATTTTTTTTTTAAAAAAAAATCAACAAATTTTAAACTTATACAATAATTAGGACAATTTAAGTAGTAAATTTATTCAATAGAGATTCCAAATAAAATCATTAAAAATATTTATTTGTGAAAAGAGTTTATGTATAATAAAAAACTAATATTTCTAAAAGTCTATTTTTTTTACTTAATAAATATCAGACTATTAATATAGTAACTGGTGTGTAACATGATGTCTTATTATTATATAACATTTTAATTTCACAATGAGATAATATTTTAGTTGACTAAAGAATAGATAACTTATAAGTTATAAAGAAGTGGGCAGTGTTAAATATTACAGTAAATTATCTAAACATGATACATGTTCCTTTTAATTTTGATGGATAAAGAAATGAAAGAAAAACATGTCAATTCAGTGAAATGGATTTCGGTAAATGATAATTCAGTGTAATGGATAGGTGGTAAAATGGTTTCAGTGAAATGTTACAAGTACCAAAACAAACTGGACCAGAAAAGATGAATTTATTTAAGAACTATAATATTTGAATGGATATCATATAAAGTATATTCAGTAATATTAAAGTATGAACCATTACATTTGGACATTTGGATATGAATAATATTGTTTAAATAATTCTAGCCGAATTTTAAATACCTTTTCTTCTTAAAATTATTAAAATAATATGTTGATAATTGTCATTTTTTTGACTATTTTGGTGGAGTATCTATCTATCCATTAAATTATCCGGCCGAAACGATTCACGAAATAATATTTTTTAATTATTTTAATTAATTATTTTAATAAATTTTTTATTTATTAAATACAGTAAATAAATGTTTTTTCGCAATTATTAATTGTTCATTTGATTATTTTAAAAACTAAAAATAAAAATTTTAATTAAGAAAGTATCTACTCTATTCTAAACAGATCTAAATTAATTTTACTAATTGCTATCAATTATTTATTGTTTTATCTGATTCTATTAGAAATCTCCTTCCATTTTCTAATTTTTTCCTCTTGCATTCCTCCATTATCCTTTCTAATTTACATTATTATTTCTTTCTATTTCTAACTTATTACACCTTTTTTCATATATTTCAATTAACATAATAGAACTTGTTAACTTCAAATTATCTTCACATTTTATTTGATATACTTTTCCTCTTCTCCAGTTCTCTGAGTATTATTTTATTCAATTATTACATTCATTATTTTCTCAATAATTCTCACTTTTTCCATACTTCATAAATAATCTCCAATAGTCCTTGCATTTTCTTAATTTTCTTATTTTCTATCATATAATTTTCTTCATTTATATACTTTTTTCCTCAATTTTTCCTGTTGTTTCCATTTTTTCTTGTGCATTTCTGTTTTTAGCTTCCTCACATTCCTCTTTATTGAAATTTTTATTTTCAATGATCTCTTTAGTCTTCGTCAATTCTTTATTCACCCATTTATCTAATTTTAGTTGTTGCTTTCTTGTTATCATACAGATTATATATTTGTGTTATCCTTAAATTCTTTCATCTTTACTGTTTAAAAGGTCCAATATGACCACTGCATCTTCTTTTTTTTTGCTTTATATATTTTGTTTCCATTTTCAGTTAATAAAATTGTATTTTTCTTACAGTTTGTTTTGTTAAATCCAATAATATCTCAATTATTTTCTTTTTAGGAAAAGCAGGTCTCGGGTTTCAGGTTTCAGTATTTTACAGCTATTCTCAACAGATAGTTTCTTTAAAGTTACTGGATTTTTTTGAATTTAAATGAAATAAATAAGGAGGAAATTCTAACCTAAACCAACCAACCAGTTAGGAGATACTCAACTATCTGACTGGCTTTCCTTGCCTGATATGAGGAAGATATCATATACAGTATAAGGAAGATAAGGGGGGAGTTTAAAGGAGATAAAAAAACCAACCAGCCAATTAGGAGATACTCAACTATCTGACCGGATTTCCTTGCCTGATACGAGAAAGTTTTCATATACAGTATAAGGAAGATAATGGGAGTTTAAAAGGGGAAAGGGTAGAGTAGTTTTTAAAAAGGATTATAGAGAGGAAATAAAATTATAATGATAAAATGATAATATAATTAATGAAAATTAATATGAAATATTGAAGAAAAGGTTGTATTTATATATTTAAAAATAATGAGAATAAAAAATGAGTAATAAATTAAGCATGATGAATAGCATCATGCAAATTTCTATATTTGGGAAATTATTCAAAATTAATAATGATTTATTATATGATTTATTACTATTTTAATTAATGACGTCTGTATTTCGTCATATTAATTGTCATAAGTCATAACTATTTAACTCTGCTAAAAATAAAATTTATTATTACATTTATTAACCCTTTTGGAGTCTGGCAATTTAAATTTTTATCAAAATTTCAGTAAGTCTGGAGCAAAAACTTAACTAATACAAGAAAAATCATTTATAATTTTTATAATCAATCTACCCAGATCCAAAATAAATCTATAAAGCAGCAATTGCCAAAATGGTAATACAAGCGCACAGCCACTGTATAATCATTATATGTATTTACGCCTCTTTAAAAAAATATATTTCATTAATCTTAATTGATTCTCAATGTCTACTATATCAATCCAATAAAACCTATTAAAATATAATGACACTACTATATCTGTTATTTACTTAAACATGATGGAGTCCTGAGATTTACTGTATTGAAAAGATTCATATTCAAAAAAAAAAAAATAATTAATGTAAATAATGCAGTCTCTGAAGCAGTTTCCAAATCAATTCATATTAATCAAATACATCTTATAATAGATTACCGATTATCTACGCAGTTAATTATCCATTTTATCGATCAAAATTTAATTTAAATACTGATGGCCCAAAAAATCGCCAATTTTAATTCCAGCCAGAATTGGCGTAATTTCGGCCAAAATTGAATATTTATGCATAATATCTTTACAAAATCGGTCTAATCTTTTTATTTCAAATTTTAAGTTTTATGATTATATAATATTCAAGTTATATTAGATGATATAATTACAATTAAAAGTTAATATTACTCATTTATTAAATATTACAGTATTTCATGATGATAATATTATAAATTAATGAAAGAGATTAAACAGGAGTTATTTTTACGTTCAATAATTGATCAAACAATATTTGAAATTCTGAGTCTCCGTCTAAATTATTGTATTTCTATTGTATAACCATAATAATCATAAATTAATCTAAATTTACTAACTGCTAATATTTTTACTAGAAAAAAATAATTAATTATACAATACAAGCAACATGAAATTGATTGAAAAAATAAAGTATTTTTCAAACTTTATCTTTCTGGAAAAATGAAGAAGTCAACATATTTTAATACCAAGTAGCTCATACTATAGAGTATTGTAAATGCAATAAAAAATCCATAAAGAATTGGCCATTTGACTCTGAATCTGAATCATCATGGCATCAACATAATTGTAAGTAGGATTCAAATCATAGTCATGATTAATATTTGGCAGAGTTTGTGAATCATCCATGGTGTCAGCATTAATGTAATCATGAGTAGGATTCAAATCATAATCGTGATTAATATTTGGCAGAGTTTGCGAATCATCCATGGTATTAGCGTCAACGTAATCGTGAGTAGGATTCAAATCATAATCGTGATTAATATTTGGCAGAGTTTCGAATCATCCATGGTGTCAGCATCAATGTAATTGTGAGTAGTAATATTTGGCGGAGTTTGTGAATCATCCATGGTGTCAGCATCAACGTAATCATGAGTAGGATTCAAATCATAATCGTGATTAATATTTGGCGGAGTTTGTGAATTATCCATGGCATCAGCGCCAACAAATTATCCATGGCGTCAACGCCAACAAATTATCCATGGCGTCAATGCCAACGAATTATCCATGGCGTCAAAGGATTCTGATTAATATTTGGCAGAATTCGTAATCTTTTCTTTTTATTTTTAAAAGTTTTGTCATTTTACTTAAGATTGATGTACAATTATTGCCACTAATATTAATCTAAATTGAATTTAACATTACTTCACCAATAATATTGATTTTTGGTTTAAACAACTTGATAGTACTAGAGTTGTAAAGAGTAATAAAAAGATTCCTTTCATTACTATATCAGTTAAATATTTGCAGTCCAAATTTAACAAAAGCTAGTATACTATCGGTTAATAAATGGAATAATTCCATATCATTCCCTTTAATAGGAATATTTCCATTTAACTGATGGAGTACTTCAGTAATCAATTTTGTAAATGCTGATAATGACAAAAAAATATGACCATGACCAAAGTAATTACAAATATTGTAAAAAGTAGTATACCAATTACGATTTATAAGTACTGTGATTACTGTGATTACCACCATTATTACGAGTTTGATACCAAACTTCTATAAAAATAAAGACGCCCATCCCAATGATCCAGCGTAATGTTCTACCTTCTGATTGAGCGAATGAAATTGATGTGTTGATTCCTAACTTATCATCTTCTAGACCTGTGATTGCATAGTCAACTCGGCCTGTTGAATCTTGCAAAATATTCTTTTGTAAAACTATGAAGATATCATAAAGAATTCCATAATTATTCTTTAAAAACAGTAACATTTTTGGTTTTTTTTTATAATGATATTAGAGAAATTTTCTTTTATCCTGTTTTTTTTTTTTTGATAAAAGTGGGAAGAATTTGGTGTCTAAGTAAGTTTAAAATACGAGTTTTAAATATTTGTTTCTTATGTACCGAAGTTTATAATGGTTATTGACAAAGGTTGTTATAAAATGAGGTTAAAATGTTTGCAAAGCGCAAATTTTCATTAAACAAATGAATTGCTTAATATATATATAGAGTAACAATAATGGTATCACATACCATAGTCAGGTTCTACGTATTGTTTCCAATTCATATTACATGCATAATTTTTTGTTTCATGTATATTACACAGCCACAAAAACGGTATAACGGCAAACTATTTCCCCGAAAAATCTATATTGAGAAAATTTTTTTATGACATGTATTTTGATCGTAAGC
The DNA here is from genome assembly GCA_003550305.1 of Glomus cerebriforme. Classification (NCBI taxonomy): domain Eukaryota; kingdom Fungi; phylum Glomeromycota; class Glomeromycetes; order Glomerales; family Glomeraceae; genus Glomus; species Glomus cerebriforme. Next base: position 7,868 of record QKYT01000521.1, on the reverse strand, counting down.
GTAGTATTTGTGATCTAATAAGGAATTTTTTTTATATAATTTGCTTTTTGCTCTACTGAAACTGGAAATAGATTTTTTTAAGAAGTTCTTAAATGAGGAATTAATATAAAGTTCAATTTAAATCATTTTTTAAAATGTAATTATCAAAGTTAATATTCGTAATCAACCCCATATCCATTGTGACTGTATGACAACACGGCATTGCAGTATGGATATACTTGGTAAGTCATTTTATGATACAGTATATATATAAAGATCAACTAACTACATGATTTATGGTAGGATATAGGATATATTTGATCATCTGTCGAACTATGAATATGTAAAAAAAAATAGTCAGATGTCTACCCCTGAACTTAAATTTTAAAATTTTAATCTTTTTTTTTAACTTTTAACATTCATTTTCTTATAGTTTTAATACAAGAGGAAAATTTCGGACATTGATAATAATTATTTTCTGAGATAAAACAGAAGAAACTATTAAAATACTTTCCAAGACTAAAGCCAATTAAATAAATATGAAACATAATCACAAGGAGAATAAACGTTTAGAGCGATGATGATCTTAGCAAGGTATAATATTAATCTATAAATTTTATTATTACGGTAATATAATATTATAATAATTTCTTTAATTGTAATTTTGAAAATGAAGTTGGAAGATAATTCTTAAATTCATACGGAATAAGTGGCGCCTGTTTAACTATTTATTATTGTACAGATTTTCTCGCGCAGTCTTCACATCTTTAGATATGTATTATTAGCTAACGTGATCTCTAGATTCGTGATATCAACATTTACCATTACACGAAAACCTTCCTGGTTTAGAATTAGAAGGTAATCTTATTTATTTTATTTGAACAATATTTTTTACAATTTTTTATAATAAATTTTGTACACGCCTATAATTCAACAAGAGCAAGAGGTAGGACAAGAGGTCAGAACTACTAGAAAGATTTTCCCAGTATAAATTTTAAACATTAGTGATCATTGTACATTTATTTTTATAATTAACCATGACTTGTAATAAAATCTTCGTTTCAAAAATAATAAAGCATTTTTATCATGAATTCCCAACAATCAAATTTTTATGAATTCAAAATTAAGTAATTTCCGTAATTTACCCCTTAAATTAATGATAGGTTTATTATTAAGTTTACATTTGCTAAGAAGGGTATCACATTTTTTTTTTCTTAATCAACTTTTGATGTTAAAAGATTCGTTGATGATTCAAATCTATTATGGAGTAGGTACTACCAAAAGTTATTTTGTTAGTATTGAATCTTATGGAAGACCAAATGATCATTTGCAATTGTAGGAAATTACGGATGAAAAGCAATACAATTGGTGCCAATAGTTATTCAAGATTTAGACGAAAAAAAAATTAAATATTAACTAGATTACATTCTTTGATTGGAATGAAATTGATCCAACATTAGCAGTAACACACTATGTACTGTGGAAACACTGTACAGGTTCTGATGTTGTAACAGAATATTTGGAAAAGAGTTATTAGTGTGATGTTTGGACGTAACTTTTTTTTTTTTGATAAGACTGTATTCGCTCAAATGCTTTGCATTATTAAGAAAAATTATGTTTGGTGCGTGATGATATTCTTGCCAAAGTTAATAGTAAAAAATCATCAGTTGTTGCTCTTATACCCTTAGTTATCATTAGCTATTGCTTCTCTACCAACTGTTCCCTCGTCATTTTTTTTTTGACTGTTTTTTTAGCATCAGTTATTGCTCTTTACAAAGTACATATTATAATACTTTATTAATTTTGCATTAAAAGGTCCATCATCACTAAAAGAGTGCACCAAATAAAGATCGTCAAAAAAAGATCACATTGATTGGTTTTTAATCATTAGTTGTTACTCCTTTATCAACTGATTTTTTACGACCAGCTATTGTTTTTCATCATCGATTATTGCTCCTTTATATATCAATAGGTTATTGCTTATTTTAATTATTTACCAACTACTATATCATCAGCTATATATTGCTCCCTCATCATTTTTTTAGAAAGGGAAAAAATAACCGAAATTATCGCAATGCCATATTATTTCTGTACGTTAGATTGTAAATTTTCGCATATTTAATAATTTTTGAAAAATGTTTAAAATTTAAATTAAAATTTAATTAATAAAAAATGTGTAAAAATAAAGGTTTTCATTTAAATTTTTTTTAAAAAAAGGATTTTGAAATTTCCATACATTCACTAAGTAAAAGAAATACGTAGAGACGATATAATGAAAAAGCTCATATGATAATCAAAGATAGTTTTATATTTCGGTTTCTATGATATTATAGTGTATGAATAAAAGACTGAAACATTAAAATAGAAAAAAAATCATGTGATTAACGAGCTATAGAAATTTTTTCATATTAACAAATAAAAAAAATCATATATTAAATCATTGATTATTTTTATTATTGAAATTTTAGATTTTGCACGACGCGTAAAGTGAAATATTAATATTAAAATTTACATGAAAATTAAAAGGAATTATACTACAATTAGACGCGTAAAAATATGAACTAACATGATGTTTAAAATAAGAAAATCATTTTTGGCTTCATTTGATTCAATTTCTTTCACTCTTGATCAGAATCACATAAAAAGAAATATTCGTATTATTATCCATGGTCAGTTGGTAAAGAATAAAAGCGAGAATGAAAAGATGCCAATAGGTTAATAAATAAATCATTAAATTATTTTATACTATTATTTTATTCATAGTTTTTAAAAATATTTTTAATTAAAGTCAATATCTTAACATCAATCCATAATAGAAAAAAATTAAATGAGCGTAATTTATAAAATAAAGCGTGAGAAATTCTTCTATGCTCTTTCCATTTTCTTTTTCATTGTCACTTTCAACTTTCTTCCATAATCATATTTAAATATTTAATTCGATTTTTTTGCATTTCAATTAATTGTGCAATCCCAGACAAATATTTGTGTAGATTTAGCAATAGCAAATTATAATATAAATTTTAATAGTTTCTTCAGTTGTTCAAAAATAGTTTTTTAAATGTCAGTTAATTTAAATGATTTATAAAAATCATTGAAATAATTAACAAATTTTAATATAAATCGAAGTTTTTGTTATTATTCTGTAACTTTCACTCATTAAAATATTTCTTGATAATTCTGTAAACCTAAAAATAATTTTATATTACTATTTCGCACAAAAATTTATTATTAAACTATGAAAGAGATTTTTTTTCAAGAATTGTAAGAGTCTCTATCATGAGGGGTTGAATTTCAAATTATCCTGAACTTAGCTCAGAAAACATTTACCATTAACCATACGTGTCACTTCAAGACCAGGATTATATAGTGCCAGCTGCATGGAAAGATATATATCTGAATTGTAAAATCTACTTTTGAAATCTTGAAATTTTAAAAATTTAAGAATTTAGAGATATAAATCATATTCAATTATTGGTATACCATTTACAAAATTGAAAATCAAAATATAAAAATCTTGAAAAACAAAATCCTATCCAACAAAATCAAAATTTGAAAAATTTCAAAATTTCAAGATTCTAGTAATATTTTAAATTTTTTTTTCTATAAAAAAAATCCGTATCAAAATATAGGACCCAGAAATATATATATGGAGGTCAGGTTGAGCCAACTAGGGATGGGAAAACTCTACAAAGAGCGGTTTGAGCACGGTTTTGGAGTCAGCTCTCGGTTCTCAGCTCGGCTCGGTTTGAGCTGACTTGAACCGACTTAAGCCAACTTGAACCGACTTGAGCTGACTTGAACTGACTTGATCGACTCAAACTGAAGCTAGTGCCTAGGTTTTATTTTTTTTTTAATCTGAAAAAAAAGATTAGCTGTCAGTCAAGCCGATTGAGTCGGTTTGAGTCGTTTGAGTCGGCTTGAGTCGGTTCGAGTTGAGCTGCTTCGAGTCAGTTTAACCACTCCGCAAATAATATGCAATCACACCCCATCAATATTATATCACACTAAAAGTGGTTTTTGAAACAATTATATATTACCTGAATTAGAAATTTTTCATTTTGTAAAATTTAAAAAACGTGAATATGAATTTTTTTTCTTTATACGCGTTCCAAATACTTTTTATTTTATAATGCCATTTACATGTTTTCTTTGTTCTACCAATATTCCCAAAACCTTTTCATCGAAAAAATCACTTTTTATTCATGAAAGGACCATTCACCCAAATAATAAAATAATACCTCACTCACGCTGTCTAACTTCTCCATCTTTATATGATATTCACCACTTTAAACATTCTTTTGTAATGCAG
>QKYT01000520.1:50588-63006 GCA_003550305.1 Glomus cerebriforme | reverse complement strand
GATCTTATCAAACATATTCGTACTCAAGGTTTTATCGATATTATGCCTCAATTTCATTCATCGTCTTCAACTACTTGGTCTCGTAATAATATTTTCAAACGTCTCGACTTGATTTGGGTTTCTCCGAATCTGATCCCTTCCCTTGTNTACGCTGATACTTTTAAGGCTCATATTTATTCTACTGATCATCATATTGTCTCTGCATACTTTATTAAACAAGGGTTTCAGGCTCCTTCCACTTCAATAAACAAATGGAAAAAGATCTTTTCTAAAAAATTTCTATATGATCAGACCTCAGATTCACAATGGAAAAGTTTTGCACAGTTCACTGACAATTGGGTTTCTCGTTATGAATGGCTCGCTGAATCCTCTATGCCTTGTTCAAAAAGAGGTTTGAACAGATCTTAAAATCATATTAGAGAAGGCATTATGAAAGCTGCACATACTCATCTTCCTTCTATCAAAGTTTCTCATGATGCAAAAAATATTACTCTGAAATGGCTTCTGACGTGGCATAATGATTTACGCTTCTTGTTCTCGTTGTTATTAAAGTTGACTTCTAAGAAAATTACTTGTTCTAATTTGACCTTGTCTGGAAATTGGAATCATTTTATTTCTCCTTTTTTGATTGTGTTGTCCAGTATCTCTAGGAAACTAGAATTTTCTCCTGTTCCTACTTTCCCCTTTAACCTACCTCTTTGTAGTGTCTTGGAAGGTAAATCTATGATTGTTAGCCTTTTCAAAGTTACATGGGCTAGATGCAAATTAGAAGAAGATCGATATCGTCTTGACCAGATTCAATTTTATATTGCTAAGCGATGTGATGACCTTGTGAATAATCAAAAATCGATGATTTCTTCAATTCTTGATCGTAATCGTCATCGTATTGTTTTAGATCGTGTGTTAATTTCTCGTGATAATCAAAAATGTCTTATTACTGATCCTGATGAGATTGATTCTTGTTTAATTGAACACTTTCAAAAAGTCGCTGGTAGTTCATCTGCTCCCCCTATTTTAAATTCCCGATGATCTGCTCAGTACTCACCAATAGATGATATTAATGAAGCTTGGTATGCTTCCGTTATGGCTCCTCCCATGATTGATGAATGGTCTGCAATTATTAACTCTTTACCTAATGGCAAAGCAGCTGGTCTATCTAAGATTTCTAATGAAATGCTTAAGCATGTGGGTCTATCTATGTTTAATTCTATCCATAGGTTAGTTTGTGTATGTTTGGTGTGTAATGATATTCCTGATGAATGGCATGAGACCCTAGTTTATCCTATCCCAAAACCTTCTGAATGGGAATGTAATCTTGATCGAACACGTCCGATTACTTTGTTAGAGACTTTNCGNAAAGCNNTGGTCAAGTTAGTGAACAANCGTCTTTCTACAGTTATTGCTCANCATTGTATTCTTCAAGGTGGTAATCATGCTGGTTTGCCTGGAAGTTCAACCTTCTCTCCTCTTCAGATTATTAATGCGTTGATGGAAGATGCCTCAGAAAACAATAAAGAATTGTGGCTTCTTTTTCAGGACTTGAGTAAAGCGTATGATCGCGTTAACCTACATATGTTAAAACAAGCCATGCTTCGAATCAAAATGCTGACGTCTTGTCAAAATTTAATTTTGAATCTTTTCACTAGATGAACAAACAAGATCATTGGCCATTATAGTTTAACCGATTCCTACGATATCCTAATAGGCATAGATCAAGGCGAAGTTATTTCTCCTCTTTTGTGGACAATTTATTATGATCCCTTATTAACCGAAATTTCTTCGCATAAACATTTGGGTTATACCATTGATCATTCTTGGCGTCCTGATGTTACCTGACCTGAGCTTGTACATCTTAGTGAAACTGTATCCTCTCAAGCTTATATGGATGACACTTCTTGGTTCTCTAATTCAAAGTCTAATCTTGAAAAGATCCTCACCATTGCCGATGAGTTCTATCTTTTGAATAATATTCAAGTCAACAAGCTAAAGTCAGTTTTATTGACTACGAAGGATACGTTTAATAAGAACACTCAATCTTCTGCCATTTCTTTGTCCTTCAGCTTAGAGGCTTTAGACATTACTCCTGTGTTAAAATCTCAATCTGTTAGAATTCTAGGTGTTTGGGTCAACTTAGACTTTAACNGATCTTTTGTCAAAAATCAGGTTAAATCTGATGTCAACCATGCTGTTAATATTATGAAGTTTAAGAAACTCACTGATAAACATTTAGTTTACATTTTTAATACTGTTATATATCCCAAGATTGAGTATCNTTCACAACTNACNGTTCTTTCAAAAAGTGAATGNTTTGACTTGGCCTCTTCTTATCGTTCCTTTTTCAAACGCAAAGTTCGTTTGGCTTCTTCTTTTCCTTCTTCAGTACTTCATTCTAGTTATGGTTACAATTTGAATTGTCTTTACAACTGTCAGTTGCGGGCTCAAAGTTCTAATATTCTGAAANAATTGAACAATAATGGTCTCTTAGGGCGTATTTCTTTGATTAGATCTCAACAATTGCAATCTAGAGAGGGTTTAATTTCTTCTCCAATAGTTGATTAGATTCTTCCTCATTGTATTAAACATTATAGAAAAAATCTGATCGCATCTGTGACTTCTTTATTGAAACAAAATGATCTGACTTTGTCTATTCCTGATCTCTATAAGAATGTTATTCGTGACGGTTCAATTTCGTTACAGTCTGTTTTTATGAATGAATATTTCAAACCTTATGTTTATATGAAAGTTCGTAAATTGCATTTGTTATTTTTGGATCAATTTTTATCTTCTGATAATGTTTTTTTATTGAACTTTATTGATGTGAAAAAGAAGTTTAATTTATCTTCTAATAATTTTAATCCTTTATGGTTTCAAAAACTTTCTGAGTTAGTTTTACTTTCCCCTGGTTTTTCCCGTCGTATTCATTATCATTGGTTTCCCTCTTCAAATCTTTCTCGTATTCCTGTTACTTTAGAGAATCTGGATATTTATAGTCAGAGTAAAGATTGGGTTACTGCGTGGATTTGCTCTCAATCTTCTTCTATCATTGGCAGAGTTATTAAAAAGTATGCTGCTCGTAACAAACTTCTTGTTGAACATTGGGTTCAAGTTCTTCCTGACGGCCTTGACGCTTCTTCTGATGTCTCACCTTCTGCTCTCAAACCTATAGTTAGACCGTGTTCTGGTTGTATTTTACATAATCCTCATGATTCTTATAATACTGCTTATAGAAAGAAACATGGTATTATTGTTTCATGTTCTCGTCTTTTTTATTTACAAGACTTAATCAAAATTTGTTGCGTTCCTCTTAAATTGAGCGTATCTGGTTCCCTGTTGTATGATCTCAGAGTTTCTCTTTTTGAACTGAATGCTCTTACGAACTCTCACTTTTTTGGTTCTGTGAATTCTATCGACGATGGTTCTCATGATAGTTTGTTTGTTAGTGATCTTTCATTACAAGATCCTTTCCTTAAACACATCCTTGATAAAGATGTTAGACTGAATTTGTTTAGGCACAAACAAGCTTTTGTCCATGCTTCTTCACTCAGTTTTTATACTGATGGATCTTTATATGGTGCTGGTTCGACTGATATGAAAATGGGTATAGCTTGGAAACAAGTAGATTCTGCTAGCCCTTGTCTTTCTTTCAATGCTTCTCTTGATAATTTTTCTTCTTCTTCTCGTGCTGAAATTGCGGCGGTTTTGTCTGCAATTTGTACTGCTCCTGTTAATTGTGTAGTTCATATTTTTACGGATAGTGAAAATGTTATTACGGATTTGAATGGTCTTGCTCGATATTCGAATAATTTTTTGTTCAATTTGGAGAAATCTAATAATTATATGTTATGGATTGCTATCAAAATTCTTATGGATGTTTATCATCTTAATTTAATTACTCATAAGGTGAAATCTCATTCTTCTGATTCGTATAACAATGATACTGATAGTTTAGCAAAAGCTGGTTATTTTCTTCCTGCTTTCTCTTTAGATCCATCCTTTGTTGATTCTCCTACGTATTTCATTTCCTGGAATAAGCATGTGATTGATAGACCTATTCGTTCTTTTCTCAAATCAAGTTCTGATACTCAATTATTTGATGAATTTCTTCATCTATATAGAAATCCGAAAGTGCTCAGTTTAACTAGGCAGAATATTATCAATTGGCCGCTGTCTTGGAAATTGTTAGACTTTTCTTTGGACACCATTCGTACTTCATTTGATCGTTCGCGTTTTAAAGTTTTCAAGATGAAATGTTTTACTATGGTACTTCCGGTGTTGGAAAATTTAAAAGTTAGAAAACCATTTCTGTACAATAATCCTTCATGGACTTGTTTATCTTGTAATCATTCTGAAACGTTTTCTCATCTATGGATATGTAGTCATTATTATCCTATTGTTAACCACATTATTTTTAATGCTTGTCAAGAAATTTCAAAAGCTTTGCGTTGCCAGAAGGATATTATTCTTACTGTTGTTCAATTTACTCAATTACGTTTGTTATCTTGTTGGGCTTTGATTGATTCCTCGTCTCAATTTAATTTTAGTGACTTAGTGAGAGGTTTAATTCCTCAGGATTTAATTGATTGGTTCATATCGTTTAGATGTGATTTTTCTTTTATTTCTCAGTGTATTTTGTCAATTGTACATAGTATTTAGGGTAGTTTATTTAATGATGTATGGTTGGTTAGGTGTGAACTTTTAGTGAAAAAAGAGTTAACTTTGAATATTAATAATAAGGTTAAACGTGGTGGTAAATATTTAGTGAATTCTTCAAATTTAGTGTTTCCTTTAATTCGTTATGATAATTTTTCTCGTAATTTACATGTAGCTAATACTTGGGTTTTATGGTGCGATCATTCATGCCGCTATGGTAATAGCTGGCTGGATTTTTAAATCTTTCTTGACATGTGACCTTTGATTTTTGAAGTGGGGATGCCTTTGTCTTTATGTATTTTGTACAATTTTCGCAGATTCTTCAAACGGTGACGGGTCGGCCCTAATTCTGGTTTCCGGGGGGTAGTGATCAATAGTTTAATTTTTATTTGTATTTTATTATTTTAATTTGTATGAATAATGTTTTAATAAACTTATTGCACAAGATCGCATCGTTAAAAAAAAAAAAAAAAAATAGAGGTTGTACTTATACAGGGGGGGACTATAGAGGGGGACGACTGTATTTAGATTATTTCAAAATTAAAAAATCTTTTTTTTTCTTTTTTTTGCAATGTAGTTTTAAAAATGGCAAATTCAAAAATTGAAATGGATGCATGCTGCAGCTTATCGTGCTGTGCCAAATCAGTAATATTTCCTTTTTTTTATTTTTTTTATTATTATTTATTTAGATGATTTCAAAATTATTAAAAAATCTTTTTTTTTCTTTTTTTATAGTGTAGTTTTGAAAATAGCAAATTTGAAAATCAAAATGAATGTGTGCAACAGCTCATCATGCTGTGCTGAATTGGTAATGTTTCATTTTTTCTTCATTTTTTTTTGTTTGTATTTCAATTGCTTTGATTATTTGGAATATACTAACTAAAAATGTCTTTATCCTTTTTTTGCCATAGTTTAAGGAATTCTTAAGCGGACCATGCTGTGGGAACTGATTATTCATGCTGTGTCAAAAGGTAAAGCGGAGGTATTTTTTTTAAAATTTTTTCTTTGTTTATCATATAGTTTTATTAACTAAATTATTTATATTTTTTTATTTGCAGTTTAGTTTTGAAATAGAAATTCAAGGTGGACTGTGCTGCAATAAATCATTTATTTTTTGATCAATAATTATTAAATTTATTAAATAAGCTTATGATTTTAAATTATTTTATTAATTATTAAATACAATTATTTGATAGTTAGTTTTTTTTAGTTTCACTCTTTAACTTTATTATGTTAGTAATGATTAATTACTAATAATATTTTTTTTATTCTTTTTTAGATCTGACCAATACAGATTTATAATTAAACTACTTATTAGGGAACAGTGAACCGTTATTGATCCAGAGTAAGAGAGATTGATTATTGAACACATGATGAATGGGTGCTTACTTTATTGAGATCATTGCATAATAAGAACCAATAATCTATCAACTCAAAAATTGAGCAGGCAGACAAACGTATACCGGGCCTAGAAATATATAGTCTTACGCTAATGCTCTAGACTAATAACAATTAAATATATTTAAATTTGTAATAATAAAATTAACTTATATATAAAAAAATCATGACTAGCATCTAGTGGATATGAAATCACTGCACATCAGAATCCTCTAGTTTAATAAATAAATTAGAAGATTTTTGTGATACTTCAGATCAATTTGAAGATGGAAAAGTAAATTGAAATTTTATTTATATTTTTTATAATTAACTGCACCAATTTACTGTGCTGTACTGTGCCACTCTATAATCATAATTTTTACGATCATGGTGATCTTAGTGATAGTAGTGATATTAGTAATTTTAATAATAGTTAAGATAGTTAAGATAATTAGGATAGTTAATATATTTAATTTCTTTATTATATTTATTATATTAGTTATATTTAAGATAGTTAATATTTTTTTATTATATTTTATTTTTGTATAAATATCCTGAGAATTTTTTTTAAGTTCTCTTCAGTTCTTGTAACTTCAATTGAATAATAAAATATCTTTTACCTCAAAAAGACTATACTATTTACCAATTAAAGAGTGAACTGAAACTCAATAACATATAAAATTATTGTTACCTCAAACTTAATTAATTTTTCATTTCAAACATAAAGAATAAAAGTTAGGACAAAGAAATTAAAAGAACAATTAGATGTAACACTGTACAATATTCATTAAATATTACTCAATTTTTTTATTATAAAATATGAAGTTTCTATTATAAATTTTGAAATTTCTGTTATAAATTATAAATTTTAATGTTTCTGTTATAGTAATTTTAAATTGATTAAAGATTTAATTAATTGTTTTTCAATAAATAAAAATTTGAATAATTTAATGAAATATTTATTAATTATGATTTAATTAAGTTTTAAGCTTAATTATCTATTTAACATCTAGATTTTTTGAAAAATTTGAGGATAAAAATTTAGAAAATTTAGATCAAAACTTAAAATATTTTTATTAATTTTCAAAATAAAGTAGTTATTTATTACTATATATTTATTAGATTCTAATTTTTTTTAAAAAAAATAGAAGGAGATGGAAAACATTAAAATAATCAATTTGAAATGGTTTAATAAATAAATAAAAAATAAGTTAGATTTATAAATAAAAGTTTTATTGTTTGATAAATAAAAAATATAATAATTTATAATTATTAGTGTGTTAAAAAATTAAAAAGGGCTAGCATTAATTAAATAATTTAATACTGTAGTATAATATTTCTAAATTGTAAGTAAATATATATAATTATTTTTAAAATTTAAAAAAAATTTATAGTATTTGATATATACATATATGGAATTTGGAATGGGATTTGGAATTTGGAATAGAATTTCGGATAGGAATTGAGATTATAACAAATGGGATGGGATTTGGAATTTGAAATAGGATTTGGGATGGAATGGGATGTGGGATTCTTAGGGATGTNAAGCAATTCCATTAGTTCACTCTNCTTTTGTGAGCTGAGCAAAGCGGAGTNANCCAAACCAATAGAGTCAGTTTTAAAAACCATTTCAGAGATTCAGAGACNGTTCAGATGCAATAACAGCAATAATTAATGTAAGAATGTTACAGACAGGGGAGATTATATTGATCCGATCTCATATAATATTATGTTTGTGTTCTTGGTATTTTTTCCAGTTATAGCTTAATATTTCAACTAGAAAAATTTTTGATTTGGTTAACATATTATTCCTTATATTATTTGGGTTATTGTTATTTTCTGGAATNNCCTCTCTCATAGTATATCAATGTATATGTTATGATTTTCTAAATAAGAAACATCCTCAATTATTAGAATGTTCATGTTTTATACTCCAAAAATTCTGCAAACATTATTGATTATGCTAAATTAGCCAATCAGTTTTTACTTTGTACTGGCTCTTAGTATGACAAGAAATGTGTCTTACTTTTCTGGTAGGTGCCTGAAGACTTTCTGGCTACTTCAACAGCAGTAGTTCAAAGGAGTCTACGTGAGTTCATAGATGTAAAGATTAGGTAGAATTCGAGATGAACATTCGAAAAATCAAGAGATAGGAAAAGATGTAGCCTTGATATGTTGAATTTAATATAGCTTTCTCCCTTCTAAGTTTCTTATAAATGAATATCAAATCAAGTCTATTTCTCAGAATTGAAAAGGGAAGATATGGACAATATTAAATCGAGTTGTCATTATGATTTTTCAAAAAGTTTTTTTAAATAATAAAATTTTTTAAAGTTAAACAGGTTAGTAGCTTTTTAACCATATAAATTTATCCCATCATACAGTACAAAAGTTTAAAATTTTGCGTTACGATATTTTACCATTTGCCGTGCTAATCATATAAAATTATGACATTATAACCGTGGAGTATATCTTTTACATTGTTACTTTAACTCTGAATTTGGGTCAACGCCATATATTACAAGGCTAGAAACAGAGTTTATGATTGTCTTGCTGGTCAATTACGCTGTGTTAACATATTGTTTATAGTGGACAATAGTAAATAGTTTTAGTAGATATAAAAATAATTACATATCTTATATATATACGTTTATTAATAAGTTAATCTATTCTTAGCACAAAGGTATTAAGAAATGTGTTCCTAAAGAGGCGCAGCGTCAAGGTATTTATATAAAGCATTATTTTTGGCCCAGTTGGCCAGTTAATAGTTAATACAATATCGCCATCATGTAAAAAATGTGCGTAATAATTAATGTATTCTCATAGGAATGTTGTGATATAATACAAAATACTACTCTATTTTACTCCCATGATCCGTGGCAAATCTTTAGAGTTATTCCCAAAGAAAGTACAATGTGTGGAGACGGAAAATTTATAATTATTGATAAAGCTTTCAAGATAAATTGCATAAATAATATAAATAATAATAAAAATAAGACACATATATTGTATGAGTTATGCATATAGGGTTAGAGCATCGAAGTATGGGTCGATTCCGCCTTTAGTATAGTAACGGATTTTGCCTGGATCTCAAAACATATCAAATGACTCAACAGAACAATTCTAGAAGTTTGTGTAGCGTTGAATTTTAGGCATTTTTTGGACTATTTACAGTATACTTGTTAACTAATTTAGTATGAGAGGGAGTTTATTATTTTACATTAAATTTATTTGTTTGTATAAAAATGGATTTTGAATTATTTCGGAAAGTAGTCAGTAATTACATATGTGAACATGTGAAAATAATATTCCATATTTTCCGTACGAGCTGCTTTGCAACTTGCAATAAAACTGAACCGGCTCGGCCCGGACCGGACCGGGCCGGTGGGATGAATCCAACAGGTCATGTGATCTTCAGGCGGAATTATGTTAATACAGTAATTCTACAATTGGGGTTAGGACTAATAATGCCAAGATCGAAAATGTCATGGGATTAAAAGGTTACAGTACACAAATTGTAAGTAATTAGTAAGTCAAAAATTTTAAAATTATTCAAGTAATATCGAATTTTATAAATATTATAGTTAAAAATAAATAATGATTATTCGTATTTTGTAAGACGTAATATTCTATAATTTTCATACGAATATTACAAATTTCACAAAGATAATCGAAAGTTTCAATTAATTTAGTTATAAAAAAAGATTTTAAAATTAGTTAACGATTTCACCGTATGAATAAACTAATTTGGGAATAATTATAAAAGATTGATGTAATCTTAAAATTTGATTTTGTTTTGAAGCCCTAACATTAAATATTTGGACCGGGTCATTTATTTATTTAATATGATAAAAAAAAAAAAAAAATCAATAATAATAAAAATAACAAAAAGGCTTTTTTGTTTTTTTTTTCCATAACTTCATTATTATTATATTTTAGATTGTTAAATCAAATATGTACAGTATATCCTTTTGTTTAATCTTTCATTTGTTTACATTTAGAGATAAGCTTATTTGTAATAATTAAATTTTTTGTTTATGTCAAATTTGTCAATTTCTTTAAGGTACAGTACCTTCGAAAATCGGAATGTTTACATAGTACAAACTTATAATAAAAAAAGTATGAAAACGGAGATTAAAGAATATTCGACCGAAATGACCGAAAACCGAATCAAATCGAAAATTCTATGATCATTTTATTCACAGCCTACATTATAAATAAAACTTCAATTTCTTTAAAAGGCAATTATATAATGATAATCAATTTAGGCTATGAAATCTGCGCCACAATCGAGATTTTACTTTTTTTTTAAAAAAATATACAAAAAAACTAATTTTTTTAATCTAAACTAATGGTAGTAGATGAACGAACATACTCAGCTTTCTTTGATGCTCTTCTTGATTTTTTTATTTCATCAGTAGGAATATCTAATCCATGTTCAGAACTAACTTTTGAACCCGGACGACCATAAACACTATAAACATAAATACCATGACTCATATTTCTAAAACAAATAATACTATAATAAATAGTGGCACATAAGAGTATAAAAGTAACACATAAAGTAAAAGTCAAAAGTCTTCTCGTAAATTCATAAGGATCAAAATTCCCACTCTCTATTGGAGTATTAATACCAATAAGTCTATAAACTATATAAGCTAAAGATATACAACATAAATTAATTACGGTCAATAAAATATATTTCATTTCATTTTCAACGGAATACAAAGCCATTAATATTAATAGGAAACCAATAACAAATATTGATGTAGTTTCAAATAATGAATTAGAATAACCGATTATTTTTGATGGAATAAGTTGTATGGCATAAGATAAGATGAAGAATATATCAAGTTTTACTAAAGTTTGTAATATTGTAAGTTTAACGAATGCTTTACGAACTTTTAAATCAGCTGTATAAGTTTTATAATTTTCCCATCCAAATTCTTTTGATAATTTATATGATAATAATCCCAAATATATTGAAAATGCTAATACTAATGATGCAATAGCATATTCGATCGGTCTCATCCTTTTAATAAAATAAATTTTGGCATCTTCTGGTCCTGAAAATTTATCATTTGGTTTAAACTTTGCTCCATTAGTACCTTCATCTTCGAGAATCATATGTTGATAAATTTGTACTCCCGCATACGCGAGCGAAAGAAAATTAAATATGACGAGAGCCATAAGTTGAATTGAGTTTCTTCTAATCAAAGAATATACACATAAAATCACTTGAAAAATGAGGGATAAAATAAATCTATAAAATAAATAAATTAATTAATGATTATACCTTTTTTTTTTTAATAAATAAAAAAAAAAAAATGAAAACCTTACATTCCATGATAAATAAGATCTGAATCAGAGATTCCTTCACCTCTGGTTGTGAGTTCGAATTTAGAAACAAAAGCATGATGATAAACAACTACTAAAGATTCCAATGCTGATAACGCAAGACAATAAATTATTGTTGAGGTTAACGTAATCTTGCCAACTAGTGTAAATTTGGATTTCTTCATATCATAAAAAAAATTTGAGTTTAAAAAAAAAAATAAATAAATAAAAGAAAGGACGGGAAAATTTTTGTATGAAAAAAAAAATTAGCGTTAAAAAAAAAACTAGAAAAATGGTCACATGATTTACCTTTTGATTTTTCGCGTTCAAATTTTTAACGATCTGTGTAATCGGCAAACCCCAGATTAGACATCATTTCAAGTTTATCTAAATCACGTTAAATTCGGCTAATAATCATCTCCAATAATATCTTTTGATTTTTAAACGCGTTTACACACACAAAATAAAAATAACAAAAATACTAAGCCGAAATTATTTGAAGCCACAAAAACGGTGACATCCAAATTTGGGATAAATGTTTATTTGTTAAAGCCACTAATATAAAGTTACATTTTATATAAACCAATCACTTTTAAATATGGACGGGGCAACTGTCTGGGTTCTTTGGCAGATCTTTTAATGCTTGTTTGACAGGTTTTATGACAGGGATGTGATTACCCTGTTACAGAACTTTACTTTTCTACTGAGAGTTTAGATTTTTATTTTTTCTGGATCTACTTAAGGAAAAGGAGTAAAAGTAGGAGTTTATTTATTGATATATTTAAAGAGGTAAAGAAGGATAAATTAATAAATGATAAGCTCTATTTTGGTATTATATGTACATATATATATTTTTTTGATAACGTAGATACACCGATTATTATGTTAAACAGGTTTTAATGCTCGAGAAACGTGAAAATTTTTTTTTTCCCTGATGGCGCATTGGCGCACCGTTTTAAAAAAAAAATGTATTTCTTTTCTTATCCTCTTTAATATTTATTGTTTTCGTTTTCGAAGCAATTTATTTATTGTACTTTGTCAAAAAAAAAAAAAA
>QKYT01000520.1:32072-50168 GCA_003550305.1 Glomus cerebriforme | reverse complement strand
TTTTTTTTTTTTTTTTTTTTTTGTGTTCAATTATATTTAAAACAAAGAATTATTACATAAAATTTTTTTTTAACTTGTCAAGTAGAATTCTCGTTGTAAAATGTGACACAACGAATTTTCTGCGCATGATTTCGAGAGATAAAAGAATATATTTATATAAAATTTCAAAATACACACAAGTAACATCAGGTACATCAAAAAAATTTTTTTCCAAGATCAACATACGACTTATGTTAATTACGCTAAATAAAGCGAATTCTTTCTTTCAAAGTTGAGTTTGGCATTCTTATTAAATAATAAAAATAACAGGTTAATTAACCTATATTTGACATCTTTAAGAAAAAAGATAAACCTGATTTACATTTCGTTTTTTTTTTATAACTTGATAGCACCCATGTTTACTTTTTTGTGATTTGATTGGCTCTTTTTATTAAAGTTTTATCTAAAAAAAAAGATAATTGGATAAAATCAAAAGTGATCAAAAAGATTAAATGTGCGAGAAACATCAATGAAACTTTGTAAAGAAATATGAGATTCCTTTTAAATACATTAAATTGTGTTCAAAGATCAAAGAAAGTAAAGTTTCAAAAAAAAATATTTAATAAATAGATATGCGACTTTTAAACTTTGATAAACTTTTTTATAATATTTCTCGTTTTATATATATAAAAAAAAAAAAAAATTATATATATAATATATATAATATATATATATATTTATATATAATTAATATAAAGGATAAATTTTTTTCATTTCATTGTTCTCGACGTCGCTCGGATTTAGGCTTCTTTGAAGTTTCACTGCGGGTTTCATGTAAATTTTTATGTAGTTACATGTGTATTGCTGCGAATTAATGCTTTCCATTGAGAAAAATTAAAAATTAAAGTTAAACTTTAACGTATCCGGTAGGTCAAGGGCCTATATGAAGAAACGTGCAGACCTATCATCACAATTAAACATTAACACCACACTTGAAAAAAAAAAAAAATTTCGGCGAAACCTTCCAAATTCAATTATCAAGACCAAATAAAGGATTCAAAAAAAAAAAGGTATTAAATAAAATTATATATATTATTATATATATATATAATATATATATATATATATTAAAATTAATCTCTATTTTATTATATAAAGAGAAAAAAAAAAAAAAAAATTTTTCTTTTTCTTTTTTTTTTAAAAAAAAGAGTATTATTACTATTATAAAGTTTTTCTTTTACGAATTTTTTTTTTTTTTCATGTATAAATCGGTTTGTTTTTTTTAAATAAAAAATTAATAATATATATAATTAATAAGATGCAAGTGCAAGTAAAATGATGCAAAATAAAATTGATGATTTTTACAAATGCGGAAAAAATAAAAATGGGGTAATTTAAAATTATATATAAAAGAATAGAGGAAAAACGGAAAGAGACGAATGTGTGGAATGTTTGTGATTGTGATTTACAATGCGTTGTCTTTTACGCGTCAATTGTGTGTTAAAAAAAAAAAAAAAAATGCTAAAATAAGTATTAATTAATGGTCCTAATAAAAAAATTCGGGGACTCGCCGAATTTTTCTTTCAAGTTAAAATTAAAAATAATAATGCAAATAACTATCAAAAAAAATTATTTTTTTTTTGTTTTTTGTGCTTTTTTATACATGACATTACGATTATTATATTAGATAAATATTAGTTAATAAAAAAGAACTATACAATAAAATCTTATCATAAAAAATTATATATCCTAAGACACTTTATTAAACCAAGGGGAGAAGATAAAATGTCGTAGAAGCAAATCAAATTGAAAAAAAAAGGAAAGCATATACCTAATATTGAAGAGAAAAGTATAAACGTAAATGTACAGTAATTTTCGAGGGAACAGAAATACTGACTGATATATCCTATTTAGTCTTGCTGTTCAAAAACTTTCCTCTGCAACGACATATAAAAGTGCAAAAAAAAACCGGGATAATATTGTCAATTCTCCGTAAAAAAAAAAAATATATAGGCCGCGAGAACACCCGGTGAAAAAAAAAATAAATATAATACGTATATGAAAAAAAGTGTTTTTTTTTTTAAAAAAAAATTTTCAAATTTTTTTTTTTTTTTTTTTTTGATAATAAAAAAAAAAGGGAGCAAGTCAAATTTTTTTTCTCTTTTGATTGCTTCTCCCCTTCCATTCAACAATTGAAAACGTTAAATTATTATTCGAATATATAAAAAAAGTTCATTAAAATGCATGCATGATGAAATTGCTTAGATGAATTTTTACAAATGTGTGTGAAAAAATATTTTCATGTTTAAATCTACAAAAGGTGACGTGGAATGAAAAGGGATTAATTACATTAGCAAAGATGTAAAAATTCAAATGCAATAACAAACGTTTCATGCATACGCGTTTAAGAAATAATTTTTTTTTTTTTTTTTTTTTAAACTTAAGAGTTTTACCTTAATTTTCTTGTTGAAGCATAATTGTTTTTTTTTAAATAGGAAAAGAATGGTATGCAAAAAAATTGAATGCGGATAAAAAAAAATGATAGTAACTTTCGAAATTTTTGTTGTTTGTGTTTGTGTTTGTGATTCGAAAAAAAAATATTAACAATAAAACGAAAAAAAAATATTTACGAGAAGAAAATAAATAATTGAAATGAAAGAGACAATCGAAAAAATTGATATATCGAATTATATCTGTGAAAAAAAAAAAAAAAAAAGATTTTAATTAACAAATATTCATAAAATTTTTGTGCACGAGTTAAAAAAAAACCCAAACTTACCAAAAAATTTTTTTATGATAAATAGAGGGATTTAAATGTTCTTTAGCAATCGTATTTCACGAATTGATTACGAATGAATTGTTCATCGGGCGAAATAAAGGAAAGAGCTGCCATATTTTCATAATGATCATAAGCGTCTAAATCACCAAAGTCAAGGTAATTCATGGCATCATTCGACCCAGTTTGTGACGCATCAAATACGTTAAAATCAATCATGCCACCAGGATTTGTCGTCATAGGTGTGTTAACAAAAGTTGTGTTGGTTGATGATGATATAGGACTGCCATCATACGAATGTTGAGAAACTGAATCATCAAGGTAATGGAAATCGTATTTTGCCATGGTGGCATCCATATAACCGAGTTGTTGTGGAGAACTCGTTAAAGAATTATCAGCAAACAACAATTGTTGATGTTGAGGATGATGTTGAAGGTGATTATTGTGGGAGTTCACTATGGTGGTGGATGAATTAAAAATTTCGGAATTTTCACCATCATTTGAGATACGCCTCGGATAAAATGCTGTAGTATCAAGCATTGGTAAATTTTGTGAGGATAAAGCAGGAGAGGAACTATTTCCTGATGGTGAATCTTCACGTGGTTGAATCCTGCGCTTCCTTTCTTGTGGTCTTCTTGGACGATATCTGTATTCAGGGTATTTTTTCATATGTTCTTGCTTAGCGGCATCAGCCATTTTTTGAAATTTTTGACGAACTTCTGCTGGTTCTTCATGCCACATTCTACCAATTTCTTTTGAAACCTCATTATTAGTAATTCCTTGATGTCTAGCAACGATACCAGGTTGTTTAGCTCTACGATATAAAATAAAAGCATTTGGTGGTCTTGGTGGTTTCTTGATCTTTGTCTTTGCATTTGACGAAGTAGCCTTTGGTGGTGGACCGGCTACACCACATGGAAGAGCGAATGAAGGAAGACGTACATCAGTATCAGGTAACATTCTAGGAACATTGGGAGCGGCTGATACAGGTTTCGCATTTTCCAATAAATTTGTAACAGTTTGAGCTTTAGCATCGTTAGGAACTAAAACAGGTTCAAAACCTTCAGGAATGAAATACAAGGTGCCCTTATTTTGTTCATATAAATCTTGAACTCGATCATATGAAACGTATTCAAAGTTTGGAACTGGGTTACCACCTTTTGTAATTTTTACTTGTGGTTGTTGTGGCATTTGAGGTATGAAAGTATCTTGATCATTTGCCGCAGCAGAAACATTATTATTATTTGATGACATTTGTACGGAAGTGGTGTTAGTTGTAGAAATATTTTCGTTGTTTTTTACAACCATTTCTTTGAGACCGTTAGCTTGCAAATTTTGAGCGATAGAAGAGGTTTGTAACTGCATTTTCACAGCAGAATATTCTGTCATAATACAACGAAAACCCTAAACGAAAAAAAAAACCAACAAGAATGGCACTTTCAAGTTGTCAATAAATACTTTGACACCGGGCGGAATATGGTGTTATGGACTATTTTTTTTTTTTATATAAAGGATATAAAAAAAAAAAAAAAAAAAATTTTATTTTTTTAATGAATGACCACTTGAAAAAAAAAATTTAATTATTTTCTTTAAATATATATTTTAGGAAGCGAAATTAATGATATTATTCTATATATATATATATATTATTATAATATATTTTATATATACAGAAAAAATAACAAAATGGGTCTATAAGGCAGGATAAGTTTGAAAGGGACTTTTGTGTGAACGCAAAATTGGGGAAGTAGAAAAATGAGTGAATATATAACAAAGTTAAACTATCTGTACATATGTAATGTATATCACATAAAAAATATATATAATACGTAATATTAGAATATTATTTTTTATTTTTATTTTATTTTATTTTTTTTTTTTGAGAACCCCAATACAAAATATAAAGTATGTGCCACGTTGAGCAGTGTAGCAAAAGTTCGGATGTCACACAACCTCTTTAGTTTCAGCTAATTTTAAAAATAGTATATGATAGTGTAAAATATGTTGTGTTGCGTGGTGTTAGTAATTGATAGGAAGGAAGATCCGTTAGTTACACGTAAAACAAGAAAAAAAAAACCACTAAAATTGGTATCATGAATAACAATGTCGTAATAGAAAAAAGTTTAAGTAATCAAAAAAAAAAAAAAAAAAGAATGCGGTCGGCCTCAACCTTAACAACATACATATACAGAGATCTTCCAGAATAAAACCTTATTAGACGGATATGGAATACAGTATAAATAAATTATTTTAAAATATTTTATGATACAAAAGAAAAAAAAAACCCCCCTCATTTTTGGAGATGAACAGGGGTGATTTATTTCGTGATCACGGGGATGGTTTTATATTTTTCCAGTCACTCTTTAGTATCTCAACCTCGGGTTGAACATTTTAAACGGGTACAACCAGGAAAGTCAGAGACCATCACCAAAAGATGTTCATATCTCATAATTTCGAATAATACAACGAATATTCCTCAGATGCACAAAAGACTTGTCAATGGTCAATGCGTGAAATAGGGAAGTTGATTGAAATTCCGTTACCGAAATGAAAATTTCGAGCCATATACTATAGGTAATAAATATTATAAGATTAATAAAAACTTATCATGAATTATAAACAAATCTTGCTTTATCAGGAATGATTTTATACGAACAAAGACAAATGTATTAAGATACGGAAGCTTGTGAAAGTAATATGAATTATATGATTGATTAAAATTTTATTTATCCATATGGAGAATAGTTAAAAATAAAGGAAATAACCCCCCACAAATCAAATATCCCTAATATAAAAATTTTTAACTTGTCATTAAAGTAATAATTTATTTTCTTTATTTATCGCCACAGTCGCCACTTATTTCATCATTTTTATTCATATTAGGAAATCTCTCATCATGAAATTTATTAAATAACCTAGTAAAACCTCTAGGTAATCACACGTTCATTTATCTTCATTTATTATGTCATACAAGATTATATTTATATATTTATATATATTATATAAAGTTTCATTTTAAAATAGACTCCATATATCCATATATATACTATTTATTTATGTTTGGAAAAGAGGCTTATTCCTCTCATTCCTTTTTACGGTTATTTCTTTGTATTAAAAATATTTTATAATAATAAAGCCACACTATAATTATTATTTATTATGTTGACTAATAAGAACCCGTGTTAAATTACATTGGCTCGGAGATTATGAAATGAATTTGCGTAAAAAGAAATCCTCTTTTTAAAATATTATTTTTTTTTTTTTTTTTTGACAGGTGAATTTTTTTGCATAAATTTAATGTAAGCACCACGAGCTTCACACGTTATCTTTATATCTTTATAATTTTTCATACATATACATTATACAGATCACCACGCGAAATTAACGTTTAAGCCACATACTGAAATGTGAATTGTGGCTAAATTCTATTTATAATCCGATTTTTTTATTTTTATCAAACAAAAAGGAATATACTGTAACACGCACATGGAAATAGTATGAAGATCTCGTGATCTTTGTGTTAAATTATATATATAAAATTTAATGTTCTAAGTTCATTTATAATTTACAATTTGCAATATGCACAAATTATTGCTTCCTATAATTTCCGTAATGAATCTAATAATGTATTGATGATAGGATAATGTGCGTTAAGCAGGTTATTTGCATATTTTATGTCGGATTTATGCGATTAATTTTATTTGGGCGCAGTATTTAAAATATTTTATAGTACGATCGATTTTAAAATTTCTTTTATTAAACATATGCATAAATTTTAATTTTAAAATGACGCCAAATTTGGCGTCAGAATTCAACTTTTGAAACTATCACATAAAGTTGTACTGCTGCAACAGGCCAAGTGTCAAAAAGAAAACTGTCAAAGAAACCATCTTTATTATGTTGTACCGCTTGCATTGACCTTTTTCTTTTTTTTTTTTTTTTTTTTTACTGATATCCTCTTATTAGCTGATTATGTTCAATTTCCGTACCAATTATTATATCAATTAACCCTTTTTTAGCATTAAGGTTAAAGGTTCATGAGATCACGTGTAATGTTTTCTAAACTTTATCTTCTTTGTTGTGTAAATAAATAATAAAGAAGGGAAATTATTATCGAATTATGATATTTGTTTAACGATATGATCATGCTTAATTTATCCACATTTTCTTTATTATTAAAAACCATTCCGTTCTTGGGTCATAAGGAATATATCTAATACGGTAAAGATTCATTCAACTTTTTTTTTCATAATGAAAGAAAATATAAAGAAGACTAATGATATAAGGAAATGTTATTGATAATGGTAATAACGAATTCGTTTAATAATAAATTCCCCAACAACGAATGAAAATTCTACAAATTTACAAAGAAATTAAAATTATAAGATCAACATAAATTTATTCCATAATTTGTACAAAAAAAATTTAAAATGATCGTTTATAATAGTTAATCGTTAAATTAATTTTATTATTTTATTTTATTTTATTTTTTTAAATAATAGATTAAGTAATCACATTCATATATAACTTTACTAATAGTTTACCCCACACTTTTCTAATTTCCCAATTTGTTTTAGTACGAAATTTTGACAGCCCAAAGAAATCGGAAATTTTTTCAACCCAAATCCACGTTTTTTTCATTTAATAATTAAAGAACAATCAATCATATTGTTCATAATTTCTAACAAACAAATATTTGCCTGTAAGTTTTGTGCTAAATTTTATTTAGGAGAAGCGTAATATAAATACCGATAAATGATTACGTAAGATTTGCTTTTTTTTTCGATTACTCGTTTTAAAAAAAATCTTAATAATGGTAAAAACTTTAATCATAATTAATAATAATCTTAACTTGATTATTATTTTTTTTTTATAATATTTATAATAATAATTTAATAATATAAATTTTATTTATGAAATAGTATTTAGAAATGTTGCATGTTTCTCATTACATGCTTTCGTTTGCTTCGAAATCTTTGATCTATTAAATATTTTCGTCTTGATAATTAAAAAATGTAATCATATTATGGTATAATTCCTTCTATCACACAAAACCGTTCAAAATTCTTTTAATTTAACAATCAAATAAATTACAATAGATATAAATACGTACATAGCAAACAAAAAAAAAAATTAATTAATATTTTTCCGAAATATTTTACGATTCTCATATTGTCTTTTATTAATTCAAATTGTTTTTTTTTTATTTCTTCCAAAGAAAAATTAAACAAACAATAAATCTTTATACATTGTATTTAATGCGTAAAACGCATGGACCTTTTTTTCACAAAATCCCTTGTATACATACTATGCTTATCATTTAGACAATTCGGATTTTCTTGCTCATTGTTCATAAATGTTACATAAATTTAAAAACTTTTTCAATTTCGGTAGAAATTTGAAAAGCATTTTTGGAAATTATTAACTAAATTTGAAAATTATCATTGAACCTTTTTCCGAATGTACAGTATTTTTAATTTTCACATAAAGTACAGTACTTGTTTTATTCGTATAAGTAAATTCCAAACGCGTTAATCCTGGTCAAATTTATAGTCCCGGTTTAATCTATGAATAATGGACTAGAATTATGATTCCTTGGCCAGAATTACTTTGAAATTTAAGAAAATTGTTTATTACATTATCGGGATATTTATTGTATATAAGGATTATAAATAAGATTTCACCCATCAGAGCAGAAAATTTTCCATCCAGTCCTTTCTTTCACAAAAAAAAAAAAAAATTCTCTGTAATTTTTATCTAATTCTAACAGGTGTTGTTAATACTGTATCTTAAATAATTTTTAAATATTAAGCATTTATTAATATTAACATTTTTTGATAATAAATTCTTCATATATTAAAGCATAAATTGTCATGATTTAATTTTGGTTACTAAACTAATATTTTGGATATACTGTAGTTAAAAATATTACAAATTGTCTAAATTCTATTTATTTATAAATTTAAATTATTTTACTATATAAAACCTAATATTAAAACTTTTTTTTAATTAATAATAAGTTTTTTTTTATTTACTAAATATTAAATTTTAATAAGAATATACACAAAAAAAATAATTAAAAACATTTTCTTAATAAAATTAAAAAATATATATTCATTAAAAAATAGTTATAAAATAATCATAGCATTCTTCTATAATTTTTTTATCATCTAATAACCTAGACTCCAATAAGTTTTTATAGCATAATATTTGAAATTAACTAAATTCTTTTCTATCTACCATGATACTATTTACTAAACTTTTCTAATTTTTTAATAATATCTTTTACTTATTCTAGAAAATGCATTTATTCAAAACTAAAATTCTTACTTTTAAGATATACTTATTACCATTTTCAAATTAGTGTAGTTAGCAATTATTTTGTAATAAATAAAAATTGATTCTAAGACTACAAAAATAAGATTATATAAACTATAAATATTATTTAATCTGCATAACTCTAAATTACCATTATGTAACCTTATTAATAATTTTTTTATTATTTATCTACTAAAATTTATAAACTAATTTCTAAAGTCTTAATTCCTAAAAACTGATTCCTAAAACTAATTTTTAGAATTTTTAAATGATTTCTATTAAATAACTATTTTATCTCATGAAGACTAACACCTATGATGATTTTCTATTTTTAATATAAAAGTCCATTTTATTATAAAAAAGTCTATTTTATTCTTTCACAATTTTTTTTCTTTACTACTTTTAAAATTTCTCTTTATTAAAAATGTCTCAAAACCATAATGCTAATAAGAAGTAAGGATTTCGTCAAGTATTAAAGCCTGTATTTGTTAACGCAAGTAAGCTTTCTTCTTCATCTATTTCTCAAGATGTTAATATTCCTTTTGAATTTCAATTGTTGGTAATTCAATAAATAATCCTGTTGTTACACCAGAATTTTCTTCTGATAATATCAATGAAAAGTATAATAGCAACAACTTAAGTATTTAACAGAAAATTCTATGATTCAAAAAGAGAATAAAGAGTGCCTTATTAATACTACTAATACTATATCAGAATTTTCTTCTNATAAAAAATTTCCTATTTTTAACAATTGNCATTTTAATAATGTAACTTTTAAATTTTAATATAGTAGTATTTATTTTTTTTATTTGTAATATAAATAATAATTAATATATTAATACTATTAACAATAAAAATTAAATATTAAAATAAACTATATTTGATATTAGAAAATTATAATTTATCGCCATGGCAATATATATATCGCTAGTCCCCAGATATCACATAAATAACATAATTTTATATTACATGAATTGATCTGCCATGTAACTTTTATAAACTATTAAATAAACTTTTGATTAATAAATTGATTTTTTCACGTTTGCTTTCTCTCTTTGCTTTCTTTGCTATTGTTTGCTTCTTTTGCTATTGCTTGCTCTCTTGCTATTACTTGCTCACTTTAATTTGTTATTGCTTATTATTTTTATTTTTATTTGCTCTGTTTTCTTCACTCTTTTGCTTTCTTTGTTGCTCTTATTTGCTCTCTTTACTCTCTGCTCTCATTTTATATAATTGACAAAGTAATGGACGAAGGAGAATCTGAATCTATGGCTGACTATAGTAAATAACATTTGTTTGTTATTTGTTTTATTGTTGGTTTCAGAGTGACGTTAGTTTCTAGTGGCTTAGGGTTAGGGTTAGGGCTACTAGGCTAGAAACCATTCTACAGATTATGAGTTATGAAAAATCCCCTTCGCAAGGGAAGTTCAAGTCTGTTAGGATGAGAGGGGGGAAACCTAGCAATCGCTACACCGAAGGTACAGAAACAGATCCCCCATTCAGCGGCGTAAGCTGCTAAAAACTATTAATTTTTGCCAATCTGCATTACATTTTGTTAATGCTTTGCTTTTTTTTCTTTTTGTAGCAAATTGTAATGATGTTTATGAAATAATCTTGTCTAATGAAGATGAACATTCATTATTATATTCAGGAAAGAAATTCAAATTGTGGGAAGATTGTGAAATCTTTATAAGTGAATGGGTTAAACTACAAGGTTTCTAGGTCATCAAGGATTGTATAACTCACAAAGAAGATATCTTCTGAAGCAACTAAACTTAAGTCAAGGAATCAACGACATTGCAGAAAATGTGAAAAAACTGGGCATTATCAAAAAAATTGCAAGGTAAATAATCGTTGTATCATGTCTTTTACATACATGTATTATTTCCTACAATAGATTTTATTGTTTAATAATTAGGAACAAGATTCCTAATGTTTGATATTACAATATTTGGCAATAATTAATTAGAATGTACTAATAGATCAAATGTACTAATAGAATGCATTGTATTAATAAATTTGTACTATTTATATCTGCGAAATTATAAAATAAAGAAAATATGATATTTATTAATCATATGATAATTTATTGGTTAAAACATGTGATATCTGAGGACTAGCGATATATCGCTATGGCGATAAATTATAAAATTCTTGATATTATCATTTTCACAATTTTTAAAAAAATATCACTATGAAAAATCATGAATAACCATTAGTAAATATAAAAATAACATATAATATTTTTTTTTTAGATCTTTGATTAGTTCTTAGGTAAAAAATTAATAATACTTTTTTATTAATTCTTCTTTGTATTAGTTTTTTATTTTTTAAAGAGAAGTTTTAAAAAAAAATAATTATCAAATAAATTTTTTTTTTATGCTTTAGTAATATGAAATAAGTTATATTTAAATAAATTAATTGTTTTTAGTTATTTCAGTATTTTTAGTAGTTTAATTTTAATTGATTAACAAATTACCTAATCATACTAATTCAAAAATTATGATAATTTAGATATTTCTATTTTTAGAAATTATTTTATTAGCTAATAATTTTTTATATTCTTTAAAAATTAGATAATTCTATATATATTTTATTAAAAAATTATTTTTTTTTACTTCTTTGATTATAAAAACTAAATTTATTTAATTTATAACTAATTTTAAATCTAAAATTAATCTAAATTTAATATTCTATTAAGAGTATTGCTAACATCACCTGGGCGATCATCGCCTTTACCAGCATTAGGATAGAATTTGTGGCAAAATTAAAAATACGAATGTAACTCCACCCAAAATGCTATCCTAATACTGGTAAAGGTGATGATCGTCCAGGTGATGTTTAGTAATTTTCTTCTATTAATATCTGATTAATAAAGAAAACATCTAAGTATTATAAATAAATTTTGTTAAATATTATTGGTAATAATTATTACTGCATATAAAATTTTTTCTAATCATATTATAAACATTATTAATATATGTAAATTTATGAATAATTAAAGTTTTTTTAAAGTTAAAAAAGTTATTATTTAGATAGTTTAAAAATATAAAAATTTAAATTATATATTTTTTTTTTGGAATAATCTATATCTTATAGTATTTTATTTTTACTATTTATTTTAAAAACAGAATTTTTTCAAGATGTAAAATCCTATTTGTCATATATTAATCATCATATCCCTTAATTTTGGCCAAAATTTTAATTCTAACCAGAATTTCTATTTTGAATACT
This sequence comes from Glomus cerebriforme, assembly GCA_003550305.1. NCBI lineage: Eukaryota > Fungi > Glomeromycota > Glomeromycetes > Glomerales > Glomeraceae > Glomus > Glomus cerebriforme. Next base: position 37,861 of record QKYT01000520.1, on the reverse strand, counting down.
TAGATAATAATACACAAATTAAAAAGGCAATTTTATTCCTCTTCAAAATCAAAATTTGAGTTATACAAAATTCTCAAAAAGAAACTTTTCTTGATTTTAACCAGAATTACTGAATTAGAAAAATTTCTAATAATATATAAATGTCTCATTTCATGCTAAATCTAAATTTATCTTTTTTTTTTAATTTAAATAAAAATTTTTTTAAAATTAAATATTTTCAAAATTTGATATGATTAATATTAAAAGGGAATTGCTAAACATCACCTGAGTGATTGTCATCTGAATGATCATTGCCTGGGTAATCATCGCTTGAGTGATCATCATTTGGATTTTTTTTTCAAATATGTCACATAATAGAGTATTCTTCTTATCCTTCAGGATGGAAAAAATAGACTCTCAGGATCTAGGCAAATTAAACTAGACCTCCAACTTTTTTTTTAAATAAAAAAAAATTTAAACTTTTAAGCTTTTTTAATCTAAAAAATTCTTACATTTTTATATATGTACGAAACTTTATTTGTTATTAATTTAAAAAGATTACATGTTTATTATTAATTAAATAAAAAAGACATTGTCGAACTCATTTATCAAAAGTCAAGATTTATATTCATTTTTTAATTGGAATATGCTAATAAAAATCATAAACAACAATAAAAAAACAAAAATATAAAGAGTAATAATAAAAACAAAAAGGTGAATAAAAAGAATAAGGGAAAATGAAAGGAAAACAAAATAAACAACAAAAAATGGAATAAAAGAGGGAAATAATAAAAGAAGAATAAAAGAAAGAAATAATAGAAGGTAGATGAAAGAAAGAGTATATAAATGGGAATGAAAGAAAGGAGTGAATAAATGAAAGAAGTGAAGAAAGGGAAGTGAAAGAAAGGAACAAAGAAAGGGGGGAGCGAAACAAAGAAATGATGAAAGAAAAATGAAACAAGAAATATTTGAAAGAGGAATGAAATGAACGAAAGGNGAAACAAAAAAAAATGAAAGGGAATAAATGAAAAATAAAAATAATAAAAGAAAAAGGGAGAACAAAAGAAACAAAGGAAGGAAGTGGAAATAAAAAAAAGAACAAAAAAAATGGAATAAGGATGGGAAAATAGGTTAAAGAAATGGNCGAAAAAATAGNANGAAAAAATGTGATGAAAAAGAACAAAAATGAAAGAAAATTAAAAGAAATAAAAAGAATAATAGGGAACGAAAAGAGAATGATGAAAACGGGATGAAAGATGAGACGAAGGTTATTAAAATAATGAAAAAAAGATAATTAGGAGGAGAAAATAAAGGAACTAACTGATCAAATAAAAAGCAAATTCTATAAAATAAGAAAGAAATTAAGTTAGTAAGNAATGGAATGTAATTAATAATCAAAAATAAAAAAAAATATACCTTAATGCAAAAAAGAAAAAGAAGAGCAAAAGACCTAAAAATAAAAAATGAAATAAAGTTAGCAAGAAGTAGCAGAATGTAAGAAACAAAATATAAGAATGAAATAAAAAAATAAAAACTTAGAAGAAATACAAAATAACAGACCTTAATTGCAAAACTAAGAAAGCAAAAAGACCTAAAGAAATGAAATAAAGTTAGTAAAAAACAAGTGTAAAAAACAACATAAAGAAAAAGAAAGAAAAAACATACCTTTATTCCAGGCAAAGTAAACTTGGGTGCCGAAACATTTCAGCTATATGCTGAATCCCAAATACTTTTTGACATATACAAGTTACCGAAATTCCAAATCCCAAACCTATGCCGAAATTCCAAACTGATGCCGAAATCTCAAATTGATGCTGAAATCCCAAACTGATGCCAGAATCCCAAACCGTTGCCGAAATCCTAAACCTCCAATATGAAAATGACCAAAATTTGGGATTTTTGGATTTTAGCAACATTTGGGATTTTGGCAACAATTTGGGATTCTGGCATCAGTTTGGGATTTTAGCATCGGTTTGGGATTTTGGCATCGATTTAGGATTTTGGCATCGATTTGGGATTTTGGCATCAGTTTGGGATTTGGGATTTGGGATTTCAGCAAATTTCTGAATCGACATTTCGGCATATGCTGAATCCCAAATATGTTTCGGCATAGGTAGGTTTCGGCACCCAAGTTTAAGGCAGAGGCATTGAGCGAGTGAGCAAAAAAAATATGGAAACATGAAATGATAAATAAAATTCAAAATCATAACGCGTTTGTGTTATTGTATAACGTATCTTAATTCACGTGACTTTATGACTATGAAACGATAAAAAAATTGAAAAAATTAAAGGCCTAATACAGGAACTAAACCTGCGTTACTAACATAAAAAAAAATTATCTACTGTTCTAACTACTGAACTAACTGAGCAAATCTAATAATTATTAATGAATAATAGTTATATTTATATATTATAAATCATGTGACATATTCAAAAAAAAATTTTTAGGTGATGATCATCCAGGCGATGATTACCCAGGTGATAATCATCCAGGCAATGATCACCCAGATGATGTTTAGCAATTCCCATATTAAAATATACTATTTTTATATGATTTAGAATCTAAAGCTTATTTGTTTACTATGGATGATTTTATTAGTAATATTTTAACAGATAATTTATTATCAAAGATAATTACTTTACAGATTGAAATTAATTTTTTAACTACTTGTTTTTCTTACAATCTAAAGTAACTGAAGATAAATTTTTGGCATTTATCTTATATTAAATTTTCTTTTTTACTATTTTTCTTTAATCTTATTCCTAATATTTTTCTTATTTACTTTAACTAAAAAAGCATACTGTATACTTTAGTAAGGCTAATATGATATTTAATTTTACTTATACATAAAATACCTTTTAAAATATAAAATAGAAAGTATTACTTTATAACTATAATCATGATCTTGAAAAAATAGTCATAATTTTTCTTAAATGTATCATCTGCCTTTTATTTTTTCTTGTTAATCTAGAAGATACTTTTATATTGTATAAGATTCTTTATAGGAAAAAATAATATTAGAAAAAATAAAAGAAGAAAGAAGTGATGTAGAAAAATTTTTAAGAGAAATATTATTAGAAATATAAATATTTAGAATTTAAAAATAAAATAAAAGAAAAGATAAATAATTTTATAGAAAGAAGTAAAAGAAAGAGTTGAAGAAAGATTTGTAAAAGTTAAAAAAGAAATAGAAATGAAAAGAAGAAATAAAAAAAAATGAAAAAAATAGAAAAAGGAGTTATACTAAAAAAGAATATAAAGAAAATATTAATAAAAAAAATATAAAAAAAAAATAGTAAAGAAAGAAAATTTAGAAGAAATTTTAGTAGAAGAGATTGAAAAAAAAACCAGAAGAAAAAAACAAAAAAGAAAAAAAATAATAAAAAAAATAGAATAAATGTATATCTCGCAGGGGCGCGACATCATTATTCATCGCCTCCAATTTGTCATCCCTGTGTCACATCCTCTGACTTTCATTTTTACTATTTATTCTAGGGACAGAATTTTTTCGAGATGTGAGATCCTATTTGTCACATGTTAATTGTCATATTCCTTAATATTGGCCAAAAACTTTAATTCTGGCCAGAATTTTTATTTTTGGATATTATGTAACATTACACAACCCAAAAGGCAATTTTATTTCTCTTCAAAATCAAAATTTAGGTTACACAAACCTCCCAAAAAAGGAGGTACGTCTAAAGCGGAGCAGAATCACGTGATTTTCGTAAAAATTTTGGCCGGAATTATGGCATTAAGAAATTATGCATGTGACAAATAACAAGTGATAAATAAGATTTCACCTATCGAAAAATTTTAAGTTTCTAGAATACTTAGGAAAAATCTAAAATGAAGATGTAACACGAGGGTGACAGATATGCACTATGATCACGTGATTCTGCTCCGCTTTAGACGTCCCCCAAAAAAGGAAATTTTCTTAATTTCGGCCAGAATTACCGAATTAGGAACACCTGGTGATGTATAAATATCTCACCCCTATGCTAGATCCAGATTTATCCAAAAAAATAATAAAAGCAAAAAAAAAGAAAACAAAATCAAAAAAATATGAAGAGAACTAAATAAAAAGGATAAAAAAAATGGAAAAAATAAATAAAGAAAGAAAAAATTGTAAAGGAAAAATAAAAAGATTAGTAAAAAAGATATTAAGTGAAAAAAGAAAAAATATTAAATATTGGTATAAAATAAGGGAAGAATTCAGAAATGAAATAGAAAAAATTAAAGAATAAGAAAAAAAAATAGAAAAAGAAAAAAGAAAAAAGCAAAAAGAAGGAGAGATAAATAATGATAAGAAATTCATAAGAGATAGAATTAGAAAAGTAAGAAAAATATATGATTTATTTAATAAAACAAAAAAAAGAAAGATAAGAAAAGTTATAGAAAATACAGTTATAGATTTTGAAAAATTAATAGAAAAAGAAATAGTAAAAATAATTAAAAAAATACTACAAATCACCAGTGGTAATCATCACCGGTAATTACGTGACTTTATATATGTAATAATTCATCACATCGTATCACATCTTCAGTTTTCTACTATTTATTTCAAGGACAAATTTTTTGAGATGTGAAAGTCTATTTGTCACATGTTAGTCATCACATCCTCCTTAATTTTAACTAAAACTTTAAATCTGGCTAGAATTTCCCTTTTATGGATATTTAGATAATGTTACATAATCCAAAAAGGTAATTTTATTTCTCTTCAAAATTGAAATTTGGATTATGCAAAATTCTAAAAAAGGAAATTATTTGTCAATCACTTAAATTTTGGCCAAAATTACCAGAATTACCAAATTTGAAAACACTGGTGATGATCACTACTGGTGATAAATAGCAAACTTTAAATAATTGAGAAAATAAAGAAAAAAATAATTGAAAAAAAAAGAAATGAGTAAAGAGATAGAAATTAATAAAAAAAAAAATTAAAGAAAATAAAAATAATAGAAAATAAGAATAAAGAAAAATAAATAGAAAGATAAAATAAGAAAATAGAATAAATGTAAAATAGGAAATTAAATTCTTTGCAGAAATTTTTAAAATTGAATCCATATCATAACTATGTCAAAAATTTATCGTATACCTTATAACCAAGATTTAGTCCTGATATAGATTAACATCATCATGATAAGTTTAAGTAAATTGTATATATAAGTTGATGCATATTAAGAAAATAGTTATCTGATTTAACCGGATCATACAAATAAAATATCAAAATTTTAAATGTATAGTATATATATATTAAAGTTATACTAAAGTTATAGAATAATTATATTAAGTATAGTAAATTGATATTAAATATATAGTAAATCGATATTAAAGTTATAGTAAATCGATATTAAATCAATATTAAAGTTATAGTAAATCGATATTAAATGTATATTAAATGTATAGTAAACTTATAATAAATATATAATAAAGATATATTTTCAAAATCACAAATAAGTTGTAGAGTATTCTATAAACTTTATTTAAGAAATATTCTAATTGTAAATAAAGTAAATAAAGTGTAAAAAATATTCTATAAATNTTCTATTAATGTAAAATGTTTAATAATAAATTGCAAATAATAAATAATAATATTAAACAGCTTTTGCGAGGCAAAGGTCATCTTCTAAGTACTCCGTTCTTAATGGGCAAGGTGAGACTTCTCAAACTGGATACATATGGGATTGTATCATTCAGCTTGGAATAGCGGTCTCTTCCCCACCTTGCTTCACCGGTAGGTATGAAGTAACTTTGTCGGGCCATCTGCTCCTCTCCAAGACTGCAGGCACGTATAGATGTCTAAGGATTA
>QKYT01000052.1:322689-335259 GCA_003550305.1 Glomus cerebriforme | reverse complement strand
TATAGAATTAAAAAATACAATTTATTAATTATCTCGCTATCCAGTGATCATAAAAAGATGAAATATAGCTCATTCGATTCGCCTCACTGAGATGTATCGAATGGTACTAATTTCACATTTCTAGATATTGAGATATTTGACAAATCGGCATTTTTTGTTTGTTTTTTTATGATTTATCAAATATCTTGATATTTATTATGCCTAGAAATGCGCAATTAGTACCATTTGATACGTCTCAGTGAGGCAAATCGAATGAGCTATATTTCATCTTTTTATGATCATTGGATAGCAAGATAATTAATAAATTGTATTTTTTAATTCTATAGTATACATATTGGGTACCCGATGTATAGCAGATTTTCTGCATTTTGGGTACCTGATATTTATAAGATATCTGTAAGATAGATCAGTTTTTGACCAGCAATTGATTTCATAGTCTGAGTTAGTTATATTCTGTGAAGGTATTATTTTTGAATTATAAATAGTATCTAAAAATACGGAAGAAATCCATATATAGTTAATTCTAATGGCTATGTGTTTGTATTTATATGTAAATGTCCTTTCATTAGGATGCAGCTTTCTAAATAAATCTATGTAATCAAATTCATCAAAAGTAATAAAGAGATTATTTGCCAGCCCAATGTATTCTTTTTATTTGGAATGATCTAATTGCTTGTTTCTAATAGTATTAATAGTATTAAAATCACCTAGGAGAATAAATAGTTCTTCCTGATGTTGATATAATTTTATTTTATTGGTAATTAATTTAGTGATCATCAAGGTGTTGGCTTTGTTATTGGATTCCATATAAATCATACCTATATATACTGTGCATTCTTTGAAGTAGAAAGTCGCTTCTATGTAATAGGGATTAAGGCTATTGATTTTGCCTAGATATTTAAACCATATGTCATGAATAAGTATGGTAATTTCTGATCCTTTGATTTTTGAATCACATTCTAAGAAATAACCTCTGTAATGATCATTGAAAGGAATAATAAACTTGCTCACTTTATCATCTATATTAGTCTCTATGATTCTAATAATAAAAGCATTAAAATCATGCCCATATTCTGCAAGTTGAGTGAGCTTTGTAGGGTTGTGTCAGAGCCCGTTGATATTATTATGTAGTATTTTTAAGTTTAATAGAGGGTTATTTATATATAAACAATTATATTGTGAAATATCAGATAAGTTATAATTAGTGTTTATTAATAATGATCCTCCTGAATTATTATTATTAGAAAGAAGAAAATTGTGATCAGTGGAAATAGAGCCATATTCTTCTGTCATTGACTTGAATTTATTAAATATAATATGGCATTGAAATAAAAATACCAAGTTACCAGGGTTGGAACGTCATTTCTGAGTAAGAAAAAGCATGGTGAATAAAAGAATGAGCTGAGAGATGATCCATGAAGGCAGCTCCTTATAAAAAAGCTTCTTAAGTATCAGAAGCATAGGAGGTTGTATGTGTATCAATACTGATACAGTTGGAAACATTTTTACTTTATGGATTTTCTGTAATATTATCTAAAGATAGTTCATTATGATCTGTATGATCAAATTTCTGTATAAATCATGGTAAGATGATGGGTATTTTGTTTGAAGCTATAGCACATTTAGGTGGAAAAGTTATAGTATTTTGACGTTTGTATCTTTGGTTAAAAAAGGCATCTTTATTTTTTCAATTAGTCCCTTTTGGAATGTCTTTGATCTTGAGTTTGTCAATATAAATGTAAGAATTGCATGCGTTAAATAAGTTTAATTCAGACTCAAATTTTAGATATATGTTATCATCATTTTCTCTTCTGTATAAATTCTTGAGGTTAGTGATATCTTGCAAATGTTCTTTAATATAAACTAGATCATATGTAGGAACAAAACCACTAAATTTACCAATGTGTTTGTTATGACTTTTGATGTCTGATTTTTTGAAATAAGCGGGTGTAAGTCTGAATATATTTTTGAAAATAGCTATAGACCAAATTTGCTTGAGAAGGTTACATGCTCTGCTGCTTGAGATGGTAAAGTATATATCTTTAGAATAAAAAGTTTACCTTTGAGTGTATGTCTAATAGCTTGTTTTATAATATCAAAATCACAATCTGCAAAAACATTTAATATTTTAAATTCTCTGTAAAGACTTTATCTCTTCCTATATGGTAATAAGTTTTAGGAATAAGTTTCATCCTTCCATTATGGTTACCATTCTTGAAAAAATTGGCGGTCTTAATTAATCCTTTGTATTTGGAGAATTTGACTATAATTAAAGGAGACATTTCTGTTAAGCAATAGTTGACGAATGAGAAATAATCAAATTATCTTATAAATAATTTGATAAATGCAAGAAGTTCTTCCTAATTAATAATAGAAGAGTCTTGCTTGATATCCTCGATTTCAATGAAGCTATCATAAGTGTAATCAATAGGTGAAGATAAAGCATGTTGAGAACGATTTGTAGTGGATTACTCTGCTTTGATACTTTTTAGATATTCTCTTTTATGTTTAATAGATTTAATTTTTTTGATATTAGGATCTTTTCTGAGTTCAACTTATGATCTCTAAACTGCTATTCTAGTATCAAAGAAGAGGTAATGTTGCAGAATTTGGCTCTGTAGAGTTATTGGAGATAAAAGAATGTGATTTATTTAGAATACCTGTGGATGAAACCAGAGCTGTGTAATATGTAGATAATAGTATCGATGATTGTATAGATGCAGATCCAGATAAGTGTGTGAAACTAAGTTAATCAGTGATCATATCAACTGATTCGTTTACAATTTTGTTAAAGGTAATGTTCATAATTTCTTTAGAAACATCTATTAGAAGTATAATAATAGATAGATTTGAAGGAGATTCTAAGAATGATGATGGAAAGAACCCTAATTTATCTTCAGTAAAAATAGAATCTCCGGGTGGAACAGATTTATCATCTAAATTAATGAGTATATCTGTAGGAACTTATCTCAGTAGAAAGATCTTTTGGGAAGAGATTCACATTTTTATTTGTTTTCCTAATCTTGATTTTGTTCTTTTTAATGAGTTAGTCATTTAAGAAAGAAGTATCTATTAGAATAGTTGTTGAAAATGTACGAGAGTTACTTACTGTAAAAGATATAGTATTATTTCTATCTATTGAGGAAGAAAATAAGTTCAGCAGGTTAATTTTTACAATATCTTGCATCAGTGTGGGTTTGTCATCATCTTGTAGAAGTTGAATGACTTCTAGAGATATAAAGTTATGTGGAGAAGGTATAGGATGTTTATCTATTGATGATTCATCAGAATGACTCATCAAAATATTATTTATGTGTTGTTCAGTCCTTTCGATATAGGACATGTCAGTGATGTAGTATACATGTGTGTTTGTATTACTTTCATTCTTAGAAGTTATCCCTAATGAAGAAGGGAATTGGGATTATAATATTTATTAGTAATTAATGTGTTATTTACCTCTTAATATTACCTAATTGGAGAGTAATATTTTTTGGCCGCAAGTCTGGGGAAGAAAAGGAAAGCTTTATATTCTGTATTTCTTCATCTTGAACTTATAAAAGATTTCTGATAAGCCATATCTGAAGTACTATTGATAGTTCTAAAGAGTCTATAAATCTAGCAATAGATAAGTAGATAAATTTAAGTTGGAAACTAATAACAAAATATATTTAGCTAAAGTTAGTTTTCTTGCTCATTAAAAGTAAGAAATTTTAAATAAAGTAAATTTTTCATTCATAATATAAATGTATTTCAGTAAAGAAATAGTGAGATAAGTAAAAGTGATGTTTAATTAAAAAAAATAAGAAGGTTAATTAATAAAAGTAATATTTTGTCGTTGCTAAATTTTTGTCCAGAATTTTAGCAAAAAGAGTATCTTATATAAATCCTTTTTAATTTTTTTTTATATTAATTGTAATAATAAATAACAATATATAATAGTAAATTTGTAAATAAAATAATAATCTTTATCTAAAATAATAAAAGTTATAAATATCAGATGTAAATAATATATTAAATTAATATTAACCCTTATTTTATAAGATATAAATTATAAAATACACTATGATCTTAATTTTTGTAATAGTAAAATTTTTGTAATATTAAAATATGTTAATATTCTTATTTAAATATAAACATTTTGAAAAATTCTTACACCTTTATTTTTTTTTTATTTTTTGTTGAAATGAAACAATAATAATATAATGACAATTTGCTTAAAATAGGAATTTTTTCTTATAAGAATATAACAATATCAACACAATAAAAAAATTTTACTTTTCTTTTCTATTTTATTAAAATAAATGAATAAGCAGAAGAAATTTTAACTAAAAAAATATTAAGTGATAATAAATTTAATCCAAATTAACTTATTGATATATATAAAGGTAAAAATAATGAAGACAAATAGAAATCAGTTAGTCAAACTAACATCTTAACAGTTTTATTAGAAAATAGTAGTAGTAATAGTATATGATTTATAAAATATATTTTAAACAATATAAAATAATTATAAGTATGACATTCTTATAAAAGCACCTTAATATATATGAATTAAAAGCATCTATGAAGTCAGAAAAAGTTAAAAAAAAGCAAATGATCCTTTTAATAAATGAGAACAAAAAGAACATAACAAATATTTAATTCAATAGTTAATATAAAATCTTTAGCCTTTTATCATTATCAAAAATTCTTCTTTTAAAGCTTTATTAATTTTTTATGTTTATAAATCATAATATATCATTCCAGATTGATATAAAACAAAAAGTAAATTTAATCTTTAATTAGAAACTGATTTTCTGTTTTTATAAAAAAAAATTTAACTTTTCTTTTATTAAATAGAATTAATCATAAATGTATTTACCAATCAAAGAAAAGAAATTATCAAGAAGCTTCTTTAAGTTGCAAAGCAGTTTTTATTGATATCTGATATATAAATATCTATTATTAATAGAAAAGCTTTCTTGAGGCTAACTATTCATTACATAGATTTTAAATAGAATCTTTATAATTTTCTTCTCAATATCATTTCTTTTGCAATTAAATATTCCAAAATAAATATCACACAAAAAATTTTGCATGTTCTAGAAGAATTCAACATATCCAGCAAAATCATTATACTTATGATTGATAATGATTCTGCAATAATAGCATGTAGAAAAGAAATCACTACTGCTTTTAATAATGAAATTTCTTCTATAAATTTCTCTCACTATTATTGTACAGTATATATCCTAAATCTGAAAGTAAAAAAAAAATTGAAAATATCAATAATTTTATTATAAAGATATGTAAAATAATGAGCATTATTAAAATTTTAACTTGTTTTTGTGATTCACTTCACATCTTTTATAATATAAAAAATATTAACTATCTTAAACCTATTTTAGATATAAAAATATATTGGAATTCAATATTCTATATACTAAAACATCTCAAAAAACTTAAACCAGTATTAATACTGCTTGTAGTTAATAATTATTTAATAAATAATCTTTACTCTAATGAAAATAATTGGAATTCAATTAAAGTAAATCAATAAAATAAAAGTAGTATATTTTAGAATTTATTTTTTAATATTATTTTATTTTTTAACAGGATATTTTATTACTTCTTAAGTCTTTGGAAAAGATTACTAAATATTTATCTGCATATTATATTTAACTATAGGTGATACATATCTTGTTTTCCTAGAACTTTAGATATATCTAAGTGAATGATAAAAGTTTTTCATAATATATAATAGCAGTTCAGTTTTAATCTTTTATAAGATATAATGATACATATCTTGTTTTCCTAAAATTTTAGATATATCTAAGTGAATGATAAAAGTTTTTCATAATATATAATGGCAGTTTAGTTTTAATCTTTTACAAAATATAAGTGATATATATCTTGTTTTTCTAAAACTTTAAATATATCTAAGTGAATGATAAAAGTTTTTCATAATATAGTATATAATAGCAGTTTAGTTTTAATCTTTTATAAGATTAAAGATTATTAGATGATTATAAACAGTGCTTTAACTATTTCTTCAATTCTGGATCCTTAAAACAAGCTTTTAGTTTTCTTTAATAAATTAAAATTAAGTGCTCATACATATATTATATTTATATATGAGCTATATAAAATGCGATCTTTCTTATCTGCTAATTTGCCACCTATTCCTATTATAAGGAATCAACAATATTTCACACAACTCTGATAAAATGCAGTATCCATAAATGATAATAAAGTTTTTATGTGAAAATAAAAACAGAACTAGATTATTATCTTAAATAACTATTAGTTATTAAAAATATTGATCTTCTTTTCTAATAGCAAGCATATTTAAATAAATATTCAGTTTTAAGTAATATAATCTGAGACTATCTAATAATACAAAAAATGATCATTGTATTAAAGCAAGTATTTTTGATTACTAAAAATGTGATTATAAAGACTCAAAATCATTTATTACCTAAAATAGCAAGAGCATGTTTTTATGTAAAAAATTGGATTAATAATGATTTAATAAATTTTTTTAATTAATCATAATTTTAATTTTTATTCTTTATTGTAATATAAATGCGATTGTGAACAATAATAATAAAACAAAAATAATATTTATTAAAAAATAAATGATTAGCAAATGTCTTTTATTTATTTATTTATAATTCATTAATAATATATATACTATTGCCTTTTTCAGTACTCTATAGTATTCTCAGTAATAAAAAATAATATTCTACCTCTTTACCATTAAATTTTTATTATTTTTAACTTATTCATCCTATGCTTCTAATTATGTGATATAAATTTATTTAAAATTTAGAACTGATATTAAATATATATAATTTATAATTTAGTTTAATTAATTCAGAATTTTAAGTCTATTTTAAACTATATATTTATTAATATAAAATCTAATTCTTAATAATTACATAATTTGACTTAATTAATAAAAGTTTTTTTCATATTTGAATTTAATAATCAGAATTTTAAATAAGAAAAATTCTTAAAAATTTTTCTTAAACTATACTAATTAATAAAATAAAATATATTAAACTAAATAAAATAAACTATACTAAACTAAATAAAATAATCATACTAAATTAAATAAATAAATTATACTAAATTAAGTAAATAAATCATACTAAATTAAATAAATAAATCATACTAAATTAAATAAAATAAAACATATTAAACTAAATAAAATAAATTATACTAAACTAAATAAAATAAACTATACTATAAACTAAATAAATTAAATTAAACTAAATTTTTATATTAATAAAATTCTATTATATTTTATATATTTTATTCTAAATATATATTAAATATTTTTGCTAATCTTTTAAGAAAAATTTACATGAATTTTTTTTTTTTGAAAAATTTATTTAGTAATAATATTTGTGCATTATATTAGAAATTTAAAATTAAATTTCAATCAGTTCAGTTTTGAATTCTATTTCAAATTGATTATTGAAACTGGTTTTATTGATTTGGTTCATTTCTGTCTGCTAACTCTGCTTTGGCTTGCAAAACTAGAGCTAAATTAACAGAGTTATCTTTATCTCTAATTGCAATATATAATTATTGTTTGATATATTATTTACAATATACTTTTAATGATTGTGAAGAAATATATTCCAATACTTATATTAACTATTATTTTTTTCAAAGATCTAAAAAAATATTTGTCATTAAATCAATATGAAAATCTTAATAATTACTAAAAACAATTAATTGCATTTATATTATACCATATTTGTAAAATTTACCTATTTATCTAGTATCACTGTCACTTTTTACACCCTACATGATCATAGTAAAATATTTGTCATTCTATATTACATCTTCCCACTTTTTATTTTCACTACTAAGTATTCTAGAAATTTAAAATTTTTTTAAGATGTAAAATCATATTTGTCATATTCTTATTTGTTATATAGTTAATTTCTTGATGCCATAATGCTAGTTAAAAGTCATGTAAAGGCAAAAAAAATAACAGTAATACTGGAGTAAATAAAATTTATCTAAATGTACAATTACCTACCACTTTTTTTTTAGTTTGATGATAATGAAGCTTTGATTATTATAAATTATAAAATGCAAATCAATCCTAAAAAAGCAAAAGAAACAAAAAATGAGTGGTTTAAAAAATGCAGATGATTATAAGTATCTATATAAAAATCAAAATTTTTTTTTATCATATGTTCTTTTAAATATATTAACTGCAATAAATTCATTTTATATACAGTATTTTTTTAAATACTACTTTTTTACATACATATATATTTTAAGAAAAATATTCATATAGTTTTGATAAACTTTTCTCATCCTTAATATTTTTATCAATAAAAAATTAGTTGATTTAATATATAATATTTACTAATAATACCTAAATAATATATACAGATAATTTCATTTTTCTTTTATGCTTTTTTTTATAACTTTTGTATAATGTAAATTTTCAATAAATTCTTTTGGCATAAGTTATTCTATTTATAAATAAATAAATATTAGTTAAATAAACAAAATAGTTTACAATATTTATGATTATATATAATATAGAACCATTATAATATTTAACTAAGAGAAAATTTTAGGTAAACTAGACAAAGAGTATTTATCTTGAGAGAAGATTTAGAAGGACTAGTTAAAAGGTTTTTATTTTGGTACTAGTACTGGGAGTATGAAAGAGAATCAGAGTATATTAACTATCTAAGGAGGGTCTTGTTTTAGTCAGACTCATATTACATAAGTGTGATGTATAATAATTTTTTCTTTGGATGGAGATTGTATTCATGAGCTAAAACTTCATATTTGTAGTCTAACTATATGCACAGAGCTATATTATAAATAAAATTTATGATTCATTATATCTTTAAAAAAAAAACTAAGGGAAAATTTATTTCTCACCCTAAGGATGAGATCAATATTACTCATCCTCTGATCATATTTCCATTTTTGGCGTCACCTTAAATAATGTTTATTTGTTTATTATTCTGATAATAAACTTTTCAAATCTTTTTTTCCTTTTTTTCTTTTCTTTCTTTTTGTTTTAAAAATTTNTTTTAGAAGTTTTCATTAATTAATAAAGCTAAATATTTTTTCAATAATAGTTTAAAACTTATGTAAAATTTTATCATAAGTTATATTTTAATAATTTCAATAAACGTACTTTTCATATTGTATAGAGATTTTACAACACAATTTTGTTATTTTAGTTAAACTAAATAGATGAAAAATACTTAAAATAATTATTCAGCAGGTATGGAAATACTTGTATATTAATTTTTATAGAACTAGCTTAAGTGATTGTGAAATTATGAATTTTTTTGTAAAAATACTTAAACGCATTTTGTTTTTTTACTTTCAAGCGTAATTTGAACACTTTGACCAAAGAAAATAAGTAAAGAAAGCTTAAGTAAAGTTGTTTAGCAAATATAAAAATAATTGCATATTAATTTTCATGAGACTAGCTCAAGTGGTTATGAAGTTATGAATTTTTTTTGTAAAAATACTTTTAAAAATACGGTTTGTTTTTTTTACTTTTAAGCATAATTTGAACACTTTGGCCAAAGAAAACAAGTAAAGGAAGATTAAGTAAAATTGTTCAGCAGGTATGGAAATAATTGCATATTAATTTTCACGAGGTTAGTTCAAATAGTTGTGGAATTATGAATTTTTTTGTAATAATATTAAAGACACATTTTTGGGAAAAATTTATATAAAAAAAAAACTTTTATCTATTTTTAGAAAAAATTATAGGGGTAAGGAATAAATTTACCTTTTAACTAATATTAAAATAATTAAAGAAATAAATCTAAAAGATATAATTACAATATCTTTTCTATTAAAAAATATGATATTTTAATCTAAAATTTTAGTTAAATAAGTTTTATATTCCTAATAAATGTATTATATAATGTGAAATCAGATTGGAATTATTTGAAATTATTTGAAAATTAAATGTTAAATTATTAATAATCTTCTAATTAGAATATAAATTTAAAAAAAATTAAATAATATGTATTAACTGTTACTTTATAATATTACAAAAAAATTGCATATAGATATATAAAATATAAATTTTTATTAGTGCTATTTAACAAAATTATGGGTTTAGCTTTTTATTATAATTGATTAATATTGTGTAAATTCAATCAATTTGAAAATAATAATAATGAAAAATAGACTTTTTTTTATATATATAAAAAAAAAGATAATATATATATATAAAAAGTATTATAGTTTGCAATATATGGTATACTATAATAATAATAATAAAATATTAAAGGAATCTGAGTATATTATTTTTAATATAATTAAGTAGTAGAGTTCCATTAGTTTAGTTTAGTTTTAGTTTAAATAAAACTAAAATTAAATTAAATTAATTAGTTATTTAATATGTTGTAAAATACCTGTATACTGGAGTTTATTAATATATGCAGTTAACATATACGTTTTTCTATATTAACAGTTGTTAAACATATTATATACTGACTATTGTACAACACCTATATTTTAATACAACTTAATATTTTTTTAATATAATAAATAGTTATAATAAATAGTTATTATATAATTATAATTTTATTTATTTTATTCTGGAAGTTAGTACTAGTAGCCAGCTTCTATAAATTTTCTTACAAAAGTGTGAGATGCTTTTATAACTAATCGTACTAGTTTGAAGATCCAATGAGATTGTGGAGAGATTAAGGAGGACTGATTGAAGGGTTTTTTTTATTTGGTGCTAGCACTGGGGGGTATGGGGGAGAACTAAAGTATATTAACTATCTAAGGAGTATTTTGCTTTCAGACCTCACTCTGAAAACTCATACTATATAAATGCGACACGTTGGAATTTTTCTTTTGGATGGAGGTCTTATTTCTGTTCTTTAAAATTTTATTTTGTATCCTGCCTATGTGCATTGAGTTACTTACAATAAAGTTCATGATACAGCGCGTCTTCAAAAAAAAAAAATTTTATTTATTTATTTTTTTTTTTTTAAAAACAAGTTAAACGTATTTATTGTATATGATGTCAAATGACAAATACATTCTATAAATTATGTATATATTCTCTAAACAGAAAAATATAACTTGCCATGCCAGGTTATCAGTTAGTAAAGGTGGAAATTGAAAACAAATTTCCCTTAGCACGAGTGGCCCTTACACTTTACCTCAAACCTGCCGACACTGTACCAATGTAATTATCTAGATTAATACTATCTACTTGTCTATCTACCTTATTTTGATCTACTAAATTACAATTTGTATTACTATGACTACCATTTAAATTGCAACTACTATTACCCATCAAATCCTTCCCAAGACCCATGAACTGCAGTAACTCTTGGCTATGTATACTTTGGATTTTATCTGCCAAATGATGTATCTTTTTAAAGAAAAACTCTTTGTGCGCAATTCCTTTGTGAATGAAATCCTGGACCGCTTAAAAACCTATCATAGCAGCTTGTTAGATCCTAGTCACTTTATCCAGAATTGGGTGCTTGAACTCGTCATAAGGTGTGTTATTTTGGTAATATGCTATTTTCTTGTTGTAAGAGAGATTGTTGGTAAGGGATGCACGTGAAAGACGTGGATTGGATGAAGAATTCCTGTTAGATCCCATTCTTTAACTGCTATACATTGTGGTCTTCAAAGGTGATCATAAAAGTTCTTGATAAATACTGAAATAAATCTGTCTATAATTTGAAATGAAATGTTAAGTGAATGTGTAATTTGAGTAAGAGAGTCATGTGCGGATGAGCTGACAATTGAACGTAAGAGATAATATGATAAGACATTATTCCCATTATCGTCAATTATATCAAATGAAGAAAAAAATTTTGAGAACCAATCTTTGAGTGAAGTAATAATGCATTTGGCTCTATCTGGATCTTTATGTAGATGAGTAAGCCATTCATCTAATTGTTAAGAAAAAATTTTATTTATTTTAAATTTACTTACCTAATAAATATATTAAAAATAATTTTTTTTATAAATTATAATTAAAATTTTATTATTAAAAAAAATTATTTAAATAAAAATTTATTAAAAATCTTTAAATAAGAATTTTTGAGGTCTGAATTATTATTGGCCAACATTAAAAATAATTTTAAACAAATTCAAAAATAATATAAATCACTAGTATTATATTTCTTCTTTTTTATCCAAATATTAGAATAATAATAAATATATTTCTTATATACTATAGTCTACTTGATTAGATTATAATTTTTATTATTGCACGGTCCTATAGGATCATGCTAATTTTATTTGACCTATATTTTAATTATTGTATAATATTGAAGATCAAAAGTTTATTTGTGTACAATATTGATTTGTTTGCATACAATATTGAACTACCGTATTTTGCTGTTATAAAGCACCCCCCGAAATTAAACACCCCTGCATTTTAAATAGTATCTAAAATAAGCATCCTATAAAGTTTCGATACACATTTATAAAAAATTGGAATGTAACGAATATAACGCAAATGATGTAAACAATTATTTTATTTATTTATTAAAAGTGGCTTAGTTGTGAAAGCCTTATTTATTTAATCCCAATAATCCTTTT
>QKYT01000052.1:255391-297094 GCA_003550305.1 Glomus cerebriforme | reverse complement strand
CAGAATTTTAAATTTCAAAAATTTCAAAATGCTAACTTCGACATTATATTTGATATTGTGCACCATTCAGTGATCCAAATTTGATAAAACGTAGCTTGTTGGAATCGTCTATTCAAAGCGCAGCGAATGATACTAAATTCAGATCTTTAGTGGTGATATATCAATGGCTAATTGTATCCTAATGCTTTTATCTAATACATCATTAGTGGCGATTGATGAATTAATTCCAGAATATTAATTTTAGTACCATTTGATGCGTCTTGAATAGACGATTCCAACAAGCTATGTTTTATCAAATTTGAATCACTGGATGGATGATGCACAATATCAAATATAAAGTCAGAGTCAGCATTTTGAAATTTTTGAAATTTAAAATTCTGAATTTTTGAAACTGTTGATTTTACTCCTCTTCTAGTGATCCAATATTAACCTTTATAGCTCATTGGAATCGTCTCATAGAGACGCATCGAATGACACTAAATTCATGTCTTTGGTATTGATATTTCATCAGCAAATCGTACTTAAAGAAATTTACATTTTCATCGATAGCGAACGAAATATCGATGCTAGAATTTTGCTTTTTACTACCATTCGATTTGTCTCATTGAGATAATTCGAATGAGCTATATTTCATGTTTTATGGATTAGTGCATGCCGAATTATTCAAATTTTTGCATTTTTCACTTTTTTATTAAGTTTCAGTTCGATCTGAACTGAATTTTTCAGTTCTGGTTCCAGGAACTGAACTGAACTGAACTGGAATTTTGGCCAGTTTTGGTTCAGTTTTCAGTTTGAACTGGAACCGTTTGAAGCACTACCTAATACTATACCCAATATCTTCCACACTTTTTATTCTTTTTTTTTAAAAAAAATTTTCTAATAACTAAATAATGATGTTACATTAAGAAATAAAAAAAGGAATCACTATCTGTAAAATAAAAACTAAGAAAATGTTATAACAAGAGAATCAATTATCAATAGATAATTAGCTATCTATCAAAATTTTCAGTACCTTTATACCTTCTGCCAGAAGAACCATTCCTCTATTTATAAAAAAATCTAGCATTAAAGAAGTTAGATAGTTTCTTAAAGTATACAGAAAATCTAAAGCCAGTTCAAAATTTATCTTTATAAGCCTGAAAATCCTGATGTTCTTCTACCTTTTTACTAATAAAAATAAAATTATAAAATTATAAAAAAAGGATTTTTCACTAAACTTATACACCAGAAAAGACTCTCCCTGCTGCATCAAACTCATACGTCAACTTTGCAAAAAGTTGTTTACTTTTAAAATATTTTTATATTAGACCCACTTTTGGGATCACCAAAAGCAGTCACAAGTCCAATCTGTCTGTCTTGTGCTCGTAGGAGATATCTTAGAATGCCAAATGACCCTCTAGGTATCAACTTAGAAAAAGATGTAGTTATCATAAACCTGATTTGTAAAAAAACTTGGTATGCTGGAGACTATATTTCAAACTTTTTAACCTTTTTTAATTAATTTCAGCAGCGTAGAACAACTTTTCCTAAGATTAAAAGACTATTTTCTTAGGTCAAAATGGCAAAAAGTGCAACTTTTCTTTTCAGAGAAAACCAATAAGAAGTATTATTTAGGGGAGAAAAATAATAACAGAAAGAGTATCTATATAAAAGTTCTTTAGGTAAGTACCATTATAAGAAAGTACTTATGAATAAAATAAAATATTTTTATTATAAAGAGAACATTAGGAAATTTTTTTGGAAATATCCAAAACATTTTCAGAGAAATGGGCATAGGGATCAACAGAAAGAGTTGCTCCCCTATACTGGCATAATTTTTTTTTTCTAAGACAAATTAAACATATTTATTATATTAAGTGTCATAAGACAAATATATTCTATAAATTATGTATACATCCTCTATATAGAAAAATGTAACTTATCACGTAAGATTATTGGTTTGTAAGGGTGAAAATTGTAAACAAATTTCTCTTGATATAATTGGTCCTTATGCTTTACCTCTAATCTTCTGACCATATTCCATAATAATTATCTAGATTAATACAATTATCTTGTCTATCTATCCTATTTATTAAACCTAAGCAATTTGCATTGGTACCTATATCTCTTAAAATATCACTATAAAAATTATCTAATCTATTATTACTATCTAATCTATTATTCCTATCTAATATATTATTCCTATCTGATTCGTTACTACTACAGTTACTAATACAGTACATATAACCTAGTCCCAACAAAAAAATTTTTAAGCAGCTAAATTTTTTATATTATATAATACTTAAACTTGTAATTTTATTGGTCAGATTTATATAATTTAAGTTATAATTCTTAATTCTAGCCAAAATTATACATAATTCTAGCCAAATTTATATAGTTAATAACTAAATAAAAGTAATTTTGACCAGATTTATGTATAATTCTGGTCAGAATAAAAATGGCCAAATATTTAATTTAATAGTAAAATATTCCAACTTTGAATTACTACTATTTTATTAAAAAATATTTTACAGGAAATTTAAAAACATAAGTTTATTAAGCTTAATCTGTTATATTATTGTATGTTTATACTTTATGTTTATCTTTTTTTTTTGAATAAGTAGTAGTGATTTAACTTTTATCAAATTTTGTTACTGAGACTAGGTTGTATACACTGTAGTGTTATTTTTCTCTGAATTTTCTCATAGGCTAACAAACTGTAGAACTTCTTTACTATATAGACTTTGAATTTTGTTTAATAATCAGTGAATCTTCTTGAAGAAAAAATTCTCTTGAATGATATCTGACTTCAGAAACTTTTGAACAACCTGGAATCTATTAAGAGCAGCTTGGTATAACCTTGTTGGTTTATCTATGATCGGGTGATTAAACTTATCATATGGAATACCATTATTATAAAAGGAGACATTCTTAATGGAGGAACTATTAGTAGGAGTACTAATAGCTAAACTCTGTACTGGAATATATGTCGTATTAATAGCTTTCCATTCTTGAACAATTTGCATCGAGGTATTCATACTTGATCATAAAACTCTTTGATATATATCGAAATAAATCTATCCAATATCTAATATGTTAAGTTATTTGATCTTGCACTTTTATATAGAGAATTGTATATAGATTTGCTGATAATGGAGTATAATAAATAAAACTGGAAAGTATTGTTTCCATTATCGTCAGTAATATCAAATGAGAAAAAGAACTCAGAGAACTAGAAATTTATTGAAAATATGATTTGTTTGGCAATATCAGGGTCTTGATGTACTTTTGGGGTCCATTTAACTAACTGCTAAGAAATCGTTTTAATTATATTGATATAGTCCTCATATTATACCAAGTACTTTCTAGTGCTGGGCATAAGGTGATATGATACAACATTTTCTTTTTGCAAGAGCAGAATAAACAGTGAAAAAAAGAGTAGAAATTGGAATCCCTTTTTGCTAAAATGTTGCCTATTGGAAATAATAAATTGGAGAGTTTCAATTGGTAAATGAAAGAACAGTGAATATTACTATTGAAACAAAGATTGTTGTTACATGTCACGAATGAAGACCATAAAAATGACCATTCAGCAAAAGAATAAGTTGAATCTTAAATATCAAAATTATAATATTGAAAAGCCCATTTAGATCCAATAGAAATGTCATGTAAAGTTTTCAAGAATTTTCTTGGATTATAGTCTATCGGTAACTTGTTATTCCATAAAATAGAATGTGGTAGTTGTGCCCTATAATATAAAGGGTGAGTGGTAATGAAGAGATTAGAATTAACATCTAATTTAAATAAATAATCTGCAGTGTCATTGCCTTCAATACCCAAATGATCTCTAATTTTAATAAATTGTACATCCAAATGTTTTTGATTAATAAAGTACCAAATATCTATCATATACTGGCATAATTTTTTTTTTTAAAGATACATTAATACATGAATTTTATTATGTAAATCAATGGACATTGTCTGGTTTACAATAACAAATAAAATTAAATAGCTCAAAACTAAGACCTCCATTCAAAAGGAAAATCCTAACATATCGCACTTATGTAGCATAAATCCTTAGAGTGAGGACTGAAAGTAAGACCTCCTTAGATATTAGTATGCTCTGAATTTCCCTTACATCCCAGTGCTCTTCCCACAATCTCATTGGTAAAAAATATTAAAATATAAATAAATGTATATATAACAGTCTGTTACACATTTTATTTATAACAATCTCAAAAATTTTAATTTTTGTGTAATATTATTTATTAACATCATTACGTGCATATTATTATTTATTTATCAGCTGTTTATGATCATTTTTTTTTTTCTAATAAAACTTTTTTTTTCTTTCTTTTCTGATACGTTCATTAATTTTATTTTTTATTTTTCTTTTTTTTCTAATACCTTCTTTTTTTCATTTTTTTTCTATTTAGTTTGCTCTTTATTTCTTCTTAGGTACGTCTGCTATTTTCATTTTTTTTTTGTTTTTCATTTATTAGTTTTTGCCTTTCTTTCTTCTCTAACCCTTTCTTTTTTTTTTTTTTTTTTTTCTTTTTATTTAGGTCAGCTCTTCATAATTTTATTTTTCATTTGTTTATTTGTTTTTGTCTTTTTTCTTCTCTAATTCCCTTTTTTATTTTTTTTTTTCTTTCCATTTAGATTAGCTCTTTATTTTTTAGGTTTCATTTTCATTTTTAGTGAGTTTTTTTGTTGTAATTTCTTTTTTTTTCTACTCTTTGGCATTCTAGTCTTTAGGTAAGTCTTTTCTTTATTTTTTTCTTTTTTGTTTAATTTTTTCTTTTTTTTTTTTTTTTTTTTTTTTTTTTTTTTTTTTTTTTTTTTTTTTCTTTTTTTCTTCTTTTTTTTTTTGTTTATTTCTTTTCCTTTTTTTTTATTTCATTTATTCTTTTTTTTTGTGTACTTCTTTTTTTTCATCATTTCCTTTAGGATACTCTAAAGGTGCAAACTTAATGAATTAACATAACCTTTAGTTAAGTCAAGTCATAGATATATATTAAATGTAACTTGAAGGTAGATTTGACATAACAACGTATACCGTAACTTATGATGTATATAGTAATTTTAAAATAGATATTATACAGTCAGATCTCTATATAGTTACTTCTTATATAGTCATAACTTTTTATAAGCACCTGAATTATTACATCACATGATTAGAATTTTCTTTTTAAGAATAAATATTATATGCAAAAATTGGCAAAATTTTTTTATTAAACAGCTATCATCAAAAATGGTGATTGTCTAAAGTGGAAGCAAATCATATAATTTACAAAAATACAAATTTATAAATTATTTTTGAACTAATCATAATATAAACTTAAAAATTTTGGAGTAATTGTATTTTAGCTTGCTCTGTATATTTACTTAAGAAAATAAAATAGTAGGTTAAAAATAATGGTTTTGATTTTACATATGGACGAACGAATTTCACTAATCATATCCAAAAATAGATAAATTAATTTTGATGAAAATGAAAAAAGTCAAATAAATCAAAAGTGATATTCATAACCTCATTTTGCGCTCTAAATAAACTTGTAAAGCAGGCTAAAATACATCTATTATTCATATTTTGAAAAGTTATATAAGTGGAGAAAAGTTTTATTTAGACAAGCAATTTTTTTTCAAAGTCATGTAATTTGCCCTGCTTTAGACATCCTCAAAAATGGAAATATCTGAATTATAATTTACTAATTTCAGCTGAAATTAAGAAATTTTTAATTTTAATACCTTTATATAAACATATTTCTATACAATCACCAATTTTGAAGGAACTGATTAAGTGACTATATGGAGATTTGACTGTATTAAGAATAGATATAATTTTATAGCTAAAATTTAAATAAATAATATTTATATTTATATTTTTATTAGATTTTATACTTTATTATATAAAATAAATTTATATATGTATTATATAATTAGTATAATTAGTAAAATTCTGACAAATTTTAATCTAATCTGAATTAATAATATATAATATAAAAGATGTAATGACGTGACATAATGATGTAATAATGTGATATAAGGATGTAACCCCAAGGAGAAGTTAAGTTATACCTATAAAATACTCTAACTTAGTTATCTAATAATATAAATGATAAAAAAATAAAAAAAATATGTATTTACTTTTACTATATTAATACGTATTATTATTTTTTATTGTATTTAGTTTGATAAATTAAAATCCTATAATAAATAAATAATTTTTATAAATAAAAATTTATTATTCAGACCTATTTTTTAAGATTGTTATAAATAAGACATGTAATAGGATATTACAATTAGATTTATCCTTAAAATATAAAAAAATATTAAAATAAAAAAATAAAAAAAAAAATAAAAAAGTAATTTATTATCATATGTTTACTCAAAGTTGATTAACTTATTGAAGAAAATTATGATCAACAATTAATTACACTAAATATTCACTTATCTCTTTACTTTACTAAGTGTTGCCAAGACTATAGTCTTATTTTAATATTATTTTTTTGAGAAAATGAATGGAACTTTAGGTATGTATGTATTTAGTAAATTATATTACACAATTCAGTTTATGATTACTTTATTGTACTGATTTGTTTTTTTAGATTCTTTTTCCAATTCTTAATATAGTATCGAATTAGAGTTATTGAGAATTATTATGCAGAATTTTAGAATAAATAATCTAATTTCTATTCAATCAGATAACAAAAAATCAAATTTTGGCCAATTATAGGTTTTATTAATAGCATATAATAGTTTTAAGTCTGAAGAATTGCTTCACTTTAGAAAAATGTTTTGTAATAAATTAGATGATACAATCACTAGTAATGAATTATTCTCAGATGAACTGTTAACTCTAATCAATTATAAAGTGAATTTACCTAACAATTTATATAAATAGTTAATTAATTATTATAATAAAGTATACAGTGATTTGGAAGTTAAATTCATTTAAAGGTTTGCAGAATAATTCATCAAATTGATATATAATCATTCAACTGATAATTAATTAATATGAAAGAATTTGTATTGCTGCAGAAATATTCAGGTTAAAATTAATACTTCTATATGCAAATAATTCTTACATTTTGGCAAAGTTTATTCAAGATAATAATTCAATAGATTTATTTTTGGGATAAGTCCAATATTATTTTGAATATACATTACAACTTCCAATTGGTAAATATATGTACAGGCTTGCTTATATTAAGTAGTTGCTAACCTCTAATTCAGTTTTACTGCCAAATTGAAAAAAAATGATAATTGTAGTATTAATATTGAGCTTTGAAATCCTAATGAATTTCATAAATTATTACATGATAGTATAATTTTAATTTATAATATTTACAGTCAGTTTATTTTTGTTAATTTCATTGTTAAAAAAAGAAATAATAGTAAAATTTATATGGCAATAATATCAATAAATAGACAATTTTATTTGTAATCATTTAATAATATATAATTGATTTATTTTATTAAATAACATTTGCTATATCATGATTTACAAATTATTACAAACTGGATTGCTAATTTTGTTTAAATGATCACTTAATAAAATAATTATAAATTAATCAATCCAATTACTTATATTGTATTTGATTGAATATGTAATTTATTGATCACTAATTTTTGTTTAATCTAATATATATATTATGTTAACTAATTATTTTAATAGTTATCAATCAGGTATATGCTCAATTGAACAGCATTCTACCTGTGCATATTGTAATAGTTAGTTAAGAATTAAATTTTCAGATATTCTTTAACTATTTAAATGAAAAAGGATTTTACTAGTTACAAATTTTTGCAAAATTTATAGTCTATGGTAAGTATTAATTAAAAGTAACTAAAAACTATTACAAGAAAATAAAATTTAATTTTAATAAAAAAATTATTCACTAAACCAGTTGGATTACTTTTTTCTATATCTAAAATATCAGAAAAAATTCTTTTTTAATTCAAACTTATACATTAATTCAATGAAAAAGTTTTTTTAAAAAAAAACTTTATATAAATACTATAAAAAATATATATTCTTAAAACATATTTGTTTTATAGTTAAAATATACTTATATTACAATAATATATTTAAAGTATACTAAAAAATATATAAACTGATATATTTTATAATTAAATTTTAATAGTAAATTATAATAGATATCTTAAAACATACAAAATGGATATTAAAAATTTCCTTAAAATTAATTTAATAATATTTTAAGTATATTGATAACTATTATTAATTTAATTAAAATTTAAGAAAAAATATAATTAATGATCTGGTCACCATGGTAAGCTAATAAATATGTGATTTTTAACCAATTAAATTTTTATTGATCATTTTTAAATGGTTTGTTTATATGAGATGTATTAGTTTTTTTACTTTTGCTTTTTTACTTAAAAAAACTTCACTAATGATATTACTTTTTGAAATACTATTTAACAAAACTAAGCTTGATTTTTTTTGAAAATAAATGCTTTTAAAGTTTTTATAAAATTTGGATCATACAGTATATCTATTAAATTTTCAAATAATATTTATTTATAAATTCTTTTTTTTTGTTCAGTAACTTTAGAGCATAATTTAAGCACTTGATTTATATGTAAATTCTCTTCCAAAAATTAAGTAAAGTTGTTCAGCAAAGTCAAAATTACTTACATACAAATTTTTATCAAAGTTGAGCAATATGTGTTTTTTAAAATTTAGTTATGAAATTTTTGCCAAACGTTTTTATTCAGCCTCTTCATTATTATCGCCTTCGTCCCTAGAACAAGAAATTAAATTTAGTTTGAAAGAATTTCTACAAGTCTATAAACAGCATGCTAAAATTTCTCAAGATGCATTGAAGAAATCCTTACAAGAATTCCAGGTACAATTGGATGCATTCCTAGAAGAATTCCAGAAATCCCTTAATATAAAATTAGATCTTTATAGAAGTAATATTATGGTAAGTACTTTTCTCTATAAACCTGAGTAAATTTAATAGAAATACTGAAATAACCTAAGAACTTGCATTTATAAAAAATACGCTTGAGACATGAATCGCTCAATCGGAAGGCAGAATACTATGCTGGATCATTGGGATGGGTGTATTTATTTTTATAGAAGTTTGGTATCAAACTCATAGCAATAGTAATTACAGTAATCATGGTTAAAACATATGAATAGCGTGAGATTATGACTAATGATTCCAACATTCTAAATGTAAAAAAAAATAAGATAATTAATAGGTACTTTCTAAATGGTTTTGAATATGATCAAATCTATATATTTTGAGAAATTATTATTAATTAATAATATTGATAATAATACCAGGAAAAAAATATCAATAATAAATTTTTTAACTGTGAATTTTTGCATAAGCTAAATTTTAAGAATTTTCTGGTTATTGTACAGTCAGACCTCCATAATTGCGCACTTCATAATTATATATACCCTCCTTAAATGCACCTTCTGGTTTGATTCCAAGCTCATATGATCTCTAATTATTTTACCTCATACCCTCTCTAAATGCACTATTTATGGAAATTTGATATGATCCCAAGGGGTGTGTAATTATAGAGGGTTGGTTAATAAATTTTTAATGGTTTTTATTTTTTAGTAACTATTTATATTATTTATTTATATCAGGCATATAATTATACAATATTTAATCATTTGATTTTTTATGATCTTTGTATTTTGTAGTAAAATTTCTTATTACATTTTTTCATATCCTTTGCAATTCAATATTATTTTTATATAATGTAACACATACGTAAATAAAATAACATTCGTCTTTCTTTGTCCCTTAATTTGTACAAGGCATATGACAACTTTCATCTTTATATTCATAATCATTTTCTTTTTTTGTCATAACAATATTGATTTCTTCTTCAACAATATCATTATCATCATTATCATCAATTTTTTCTTCAATAATTTCACCATTTGTTTTCTTTCTTCTTCTTAATTTACCAGTAGTCCAATTTCGATTACTAAGGCCCCATCTCCATCTAACATATCTTCTTCCTTCATCACAAATAATATCATCATCACATTTACCAAATAATGGTTGATTTCTTATCAATCTACCATATGTTTCTACTAATACCAAAATTAATGATAACATCGATGTTATTAACACCAAATTAAATGAATTTACTTCTGATAATGGAAGTAATAAAATTATTGTTGCTACTATTATTCTTAATGCAATTCTATATTCCTATCATTTGTAAAAATATTAATAATGTATGTTAATTAAAAAATATTTATTAAATACACACATACTATATTACCTTTCGAATCCTTAAATAAGTCACGGAATCCAATCCTTTATGTAACATTCCAATTGTAGCCATACAATATATTGATATAGCCAATGATACACAAAATAACCATCGTAGAGATGCGGGAAATTCTGAAGTGGAATCTGCACTTGCTGGTAAAGCTCTTTTTACTTCCTCGCCTCCTCCGCCATCTAAACCATGTACGTCAGGTAATGGAATACTTTCTGCTCCTGGAAAATCTCTTAATTGGATTAAAATTCTCAACGATGAACTATAAATAAAAATAAATCAAGTTTGTAAGTACCGTGTGTAGTTAATTAAACTGTATTTATAATATATAATAATATATGCACTTACCCAAATGCGATTAAAGCCATATTCTACAAATAATAACCGTAATTATTAGTATATAAAATGAATATTAAAATAAAATTAAAATAACATTATTTTTAATACCAAAGGTAAATGAGCTAATCCAAATAAAACACCAGTAATTACATGCCTTCTAAGAGCATGTTGAAATTGTCTACTGGCATCCACATCAAAATATATCCAATGTAAATTATAAGCTATAAAAAGTGCTAATATTGCCTATAAAGAGAAATTTAATTAATTAATTTCAAATTTCAAAAATAATTTACAAAATTTAATTACCTTTGCAAGTTGCGCATCAAGTTTTGGATTCAAACTAGAATAAACGATTCCAAATATCTACAAATATTAAATTAATCTCTTTCGATAAGTTATATTATAAAAAAGTTTTTTGCTCGAAAAAAAAAATTAACTTTATACTTACACCTTCACCTAAACAAATAATAGCAAAAACACCATATCTTTCACTCCAATGTTCGATATTTATGGCAGGTCTGTATTCCGCAAATCTAAATAATGAAAAAAGTTCATTCCATTTCCATTGAAATTCGGTTCCTCTTATCCTCATAGCTTTATGAGGTGTAATAGAAGTTGCTGTATCAACTTTTTTAAAATCTAGATCACTTTCTTGTATTTTTGCTTGTTTTTTTGCTCGATATCTATAATAAACTGGTACAAAAGCAGTCCAAAATACTTCTGAAAAATTATTTACAAACATTAGAATATTTAAAATTTAAATAATCACAACTTTTTTATATAAATTTTCACATACCGAATACTATAGCACTCCACAACAAAGGAATTGTTTTATTAGAGGGAGTAAATATTGCGATTATCCAAAGAACACAAGGAATAAATATTCCCCACGCACTGTTAGTTAAAGAAATTCTAAACATTGGTATCCAACTTGCCAATAAAAAATATTGCAAAAAGAATGTAAGTCTAGCAACAACATAAGAAACTATAATATTTAACATAAGGGATATTAAATTATATATAAAATTGAAATTAACATTAATACAGAAAGAAACATATAATCGCTTACTTATAAATATGGCACTTGTGCCTTGAAAAATATTTGAAGTGTGAGTACCCATGACTATTAATAAACACATTTCCCATAAAAGAAGAAATTTCTCCAAAATATCTTTTGATGAGTAAACATTCAAATAATTATGTACATCTAACCATATTCGGAAAACAGGATAACTAAAGGGAAAAGTAAGTTGAATAAAATTATTAACATATTTTTTGCTACAAGTTATAACAGCTTGAGAAGAAACTTACAAGGTGATAATAAATCTTTGAACAGTTTCGAAAGAAACATCCTCAACTAATATATGACCAAGATTTTGTACGACAGCAACAAAAATAAGATCCCAGAATAATTCAGTATAACTAGAAGCTCTTTCTCCAGCTTCTCTATGAAGAGTATCTAGATGCCAATACTGTCTAACTCTTGGTATACGCCATAATCTATTATAATCAAATTCATCATCTTCATCTGCTATAATTTCTAGTTTACGAAGTACACCAAAAGTATGTACTGTAGCATGAATTGTTTGTTCAGAATCTTCACTACCATGTCCTAATTCTTTAAGCTCTGATGCGAGCCTATCTAATTGTTGAGCAACTTGTTCTGATTTTGTTTGAGCTGCTGCTTCCATTTGTGCGCGTTCTTCTTGAACTTTAGTTAAATCTATCTTTAATTCATCAATTTTTGATTTAAGTGCTGCCACCTATTTAAGAAAAGAGGTTAAAGATTAAAAAAAAAAAGATAAATAGTTTATAATAAATAAATTGAATTAATCTTACATGCTCTGGTGATCCAATTATACAACAACTTGGAGCTGAATCACCACTAAGAACATAATCCTCACTATTAACAACTAATATATTTTTTCCTCCAACTTGTAATTTTTTAGAAAATTCAATGCATTTTTGTTCATCGTTATTATTATCCGATTCATCTTTTTCGATTTTTTTCGTTGTATCGCCAACACTTTCATCATTTTCGATTACATTAATACTAGTTGTTTCTACAATTTTTTCAATATTATCACCATCAGATTTCTTAGGTTCTGTCATAATAATAAATGATATTAACAAATTTTAAATTTTTTTTTTTCCAAAAAAAAAAAAAAAAGGTAAGAGAACCATCATAAAAATTTCTTTTTTTTAAATACAAAAATGTCAAATAGTAATCAATACAAAAAATATTTACTAAATATTTGTTTGTGATCGAAATATAAATTTATTAATTATTAATTTCAAGTGTAACTCTTCGAGAACTTTAAAATTTCGCCATTCTGCAATCTGCACGTTGATAGAATACTAGAAAGAATTTAATATGTACGATGACGTTAAATACCTGATTATTAATTCTAGATTTATTTCAAGAGCCCATCTTAAGAAATCGATTTGATAAAAAAACCAAAAAAAATTTTTTGTGTAAACAATTTAATTTTCTAAATCTGGATATCGCTTTCTTTTTTTTCAAAAACGTATCGCGCAATCTGCCAATTCTTTCTATATTAAATTTTCTATAATTAATTTCTTTAGTTATTACATGTGCCTCAACAACTAAAAACTAAAGAATAACTAATAAATTTTTACAAGAGATATACACTTTTTTTTTTAATAAATACAGAATATTAAATCTATGGAATGTTATATTATTTATATATATTATTAACTAAACTAAATACACATAATAATATGATTTCAAATCCAAAGCCTTTATTATTTATCATATTATATCATTATATTTTGGAAAAGGAATCAATTAATGATTTTCTATTTAGTATATGTACAGGTATACTATTTCTTGGTGTAAGTCTTAACCCTCCATGAGAGGATTTTGAAGATTTCATAGAATTATTATCTGACTTTGAACTTGAACTGGACTCTATATTCTGAGCCTTTGATGACGAAGCAATGCCAAATGAAGGCGTCACGGGTAAATCAGTATATTCATCATTATCATAATGATTGGGATTTAAAAAGAAAAAACTCGGGGATTTGGGAGATTTAATTTGATTTAATGCTAATGGAGGTGGTTTAGGATATCTAGAAAGAAGTTGTTCTCTTCTCTCCAATCGTTCCCTTCTTTCTTTTTCACTTTCTTCAATCGATCCTTCATAATCAGCTGAATTTTGGTTAGTTTCTATTGATGGTGTATTAACTAAATGTTTATTTATTAACCTATTTATGTATTCCGGTGGAATTCCTATAACAGATTCGGCTTTCTTTCGATTTTCGAAAGAAAATGTCCTTAAATATCTTGGTCTTCCATCAACCGTATCAAAATAAAATGCTGATCTTCTATTTTTATCTAAATAAATAAATAAATAATTTAAAATTTGCACATATACTGTATATATATTACGCAAAGAAATATTTAAAACTTACTTATTGTGCTAGAAAGTCTATTACCTCGACGACGGGAAGAAAATTTCTTTTTAGATATATTAATAGCTTTCATAGCTTTTTGTATATTTCTAGATCTAATGTAATCATCATCTGTGGATTTTGTTAAACTTATATAACTAGATCTTTTAACATTTTCAGATTCTTTATTTGTAGTTAGAGCACGAACTAAAAATGATTTTCGTATTGAAACAGATGATCGACTTTTTCCTTTACTTATACGATTATTATTATTATAAGGTACATTTATTGTTAATGAAGGATTTTTTCTGTGTGAAAATGGATCAGGAGCATTTGGATTTGTTCGTTGACTAAATGTTGATGGACCTGGTGTTGATGGACGTGATGTTTGTTCTTCTAATGATGATTTTTCTGTGTTCAATGTTAAAGATAAACGTTGTTCTCTTTCATCTATTTCTCTTCTTAATGTTGGATTTATAATTGAAAATCTTAATAATAAACTATCTCCACGATTTCTTTGACATGGACTAGAACTTGGTATAAATCGTTTTATCAATTCGGGTCTTGTACCAAATATCACTAAAATTATAATAAAAAAAATTTTTTTCAATTACTTTTATGTTTTAAAATGGTTTCTATTATATAAAGATACTCACTAAATGTAAAATATGGGACTGTGACAAATAAATAATCAGGCCACATTCCCATATTGTCAATGTTGTTATTAATTAACACGGTAAACGCCCGTGCGACTAAAAAAAAAATTTATTAATAATAAAAAAAAAAACCTCATATTGGATAACAAATTTATATTTTTTAGAACTTACGCGTGGCAAGACAAATAGGCAACGTTACAATGACTCCAAAAGCAATGATTCTTTTAGCCAATTCAATGTCTTCAGATTCATCACAAACTAATTTAACATTCCACGCTACACAAATAAAATCACATTAGAGTGGCGCAGCAAAGATAAAATATTATTGAGTAAGAAAAAAAAAGAACGTTACCTGTCATTATTATAGTGGCTATAATAGCGCACAACGACACAAAATAAATTCCTATCGCACTAATAATAATATTTTTTTCAGAATTAGCAATGAATTTGAAACTGTTTAATGTACCAAATTATTACATGGATGTGACACGCGTCACACATTGCCTGTTATCTAATAAATAATAAAAATAAGATATGATACTTACGGCCCAATTGCAGGTTCAGATAACATACAATAATATAACCATGGTTTCAATCCATCTTCGCTAACTGCCAATACGAAAGCAGCAACTGTGAAAAACAAAGGTAATCCCCATGCCAAAGCCATAAAACTCAATAATATTTGACGTCTTGACCATCCATTTTGATGTCTTCGCCTTTTTATAAGAATTAAAGTCATATTAGATTCAATACAAACAAGCCATATAGCTATCGATGAATGTAAATATGATATAAAGAAGGCTTGAATATCACAGGGCAATGTATTTGCTGTATTTTTAATATTTCCATTTTTCACAAATGCCAAATAACACGAATTTATTGAAGATAAGAGGAGAGTCAACGCGAAATATGCAATTATTGAATGATATTTATGATTTCTATAAAATATAAAAAGGAATAGGGAAAATGGCAGTGAAATTATGTGAAAAGTATAATACGCTATAGCGTCCGAATCAAAAGACATTATTGTTATTTTATTTTTTACTTCACAAAATTTTCTAATTTAAATAATTTTGATCATTTAAAAAGTGAATTTTGTTTTTTTAAAAGAATGATTTTTTTTACAGTGGAGGAAATCCAATTCTCTCTTTTTTTTTTTTGAAAGAATTATCAAATAAATATGTTCAAGGGTCCTGCCCAATTTTCATGAAAAGAGTGGAAATAAAAAAAAAAGAAATCGTTTTTAGAAAGGACTGTGGACACGTTAGCGAAATAAAAGAATGAAAAAAAAGTGTGAGCAAGGAGAAGCGAAAAATGGGTCAATGTTGCTTTTGTTATTATTACATTAAATATATATATAATATTATAATATGTTTAATATTATAATATGATCACGAATTTTTAAATTAATTTGATTCCTTAATTAGGTAAACGTATTTTATTATTAGATACAACAATTACATAGGAAAGTTAAAAAGCTGATCGCGAATTTTAATTGGATTGCCGATAAATTAATATACGTGGTTAGGATGTCACACCACATGGTATTTATATTCATATGTTTCAAATTATATTTACCTTTAAGTGTTTTTCCTAAGTATTTGTAATTAATTTAATCGCGCTTTTGTAATTATGACATACAGTTCTTATTCAAAAATTATAATGGATTTAAAAAAAGGTGAATCAAGAGACAGAGTCAAAATCTTTGAACAATCAGATTCTAAAGTTAGTACACAAGATAATTTAATGTGTTACCATTTTGAAACTAATTAATTTTTATAAATAATCGGAACGTTTTATGTTTAATTTTTTATATTGGAGATATGAAACAATAAGACGTAATTGAATTTATCATGATTCGTAGGATAAAATCAATATAATCGGACCGGATTTTAATTTCAAATCTAATAAAGACGTATCAGCCATCAGATATGAAGGGATTATCATCAATGTTCCAATTTTTATAGACAATGCGCAATTTCCACTGTCCCTTGTTAATCATACCCATACGAAATGAATTTTATTTGGCATATACTTGTAATACTCTTGTGATACTCTTGTAATATCTCGCGCAGAAATGTTCGTTTTGGAAGCATCATTTGTTATTTGTGTAACTTACTTCAAACACGTGTCTTTGTCATTCCTTAAATTAGCATATATTAAAATCCATACTAGATTTTTTCTATGTATTTTGGGGTAACCCGTATATTATAGATATTAAATCTTGATCTTTATTAATTAACGGAATTTGTTTTTTTTTAAATAGTAAACAACTTGTATAAATTCGAATTTCGAAAATGTAAAAAATTTTCCTTTTATAAAATATAATGCTACACAACTGCTTTATTTATAGATAAGGAAGTTTTACCATCTTTCATAACTACTTCTTATTTGTTCTCATTCAATCATCTTGATAAAATTTTTAATCTTTCTTTAAAAAGTACTGTACAACTGATTTTAAAACATTAATGCCTTTATAATTTTTAATAAATTACGTTCTGTAAGATTATTAAAAGTCATCCCACTTTCAATGTCACGATGCATGATGATAAAAATCAACAAATCATGTATAATCTTCAAAATAATTTGTTTTTTTTTTTGCTTACGACTCTGCTTTGTTTTGCCAAAGGCGCTTAAATAATTACATGATCGAAAACGGTTTCATAATTTTTGATACTAAACATTATGTCATACATTCAATAACATCTTTGCGAGAATTAAGCGAGAAAATGAGATAATTTTAATTACATTATCTTACCTTTAAACTCAATTACTGTACGAATTGAGAGTTTGAGACTGGTGGTGATTATCACCGTTATTTTCGGGCGAAAATGTAATTTCGACGATATTAGTCAGATATTAATCACACCAAATTTTGAAAATTTTTGATTAAAAGATTTTCTTTGAGTAATCTCTAGTGATTTTCACACATAATTTAGGCCGGAATTAGAAATATTTCTTAATTTAAACTGTGTTCAATGAATGATGAATTATTCCGGTCAAAATTAGTGAGTTTAAAAAGTCAAATTTTTTTTTAAAATATAATCACGTGACAATATTACACGTGTAACATTTACATAAAACTTGCTAATATAATTAAATTTCTCCTTTCCTTATCGCTTTACAATTATTTTCTTGATGATAAATTAGCATAGGTTAAAATGGTCAGTCAAAGGATTATTAAACAAAGAGAATCTTTACCGATTTTTCAATTTCGGAAAGACATTATTGACGCAATAAAAAATCAAAATTTACTTATTATAATTGGAGAAACAGGTAATTACCAATTATTATTATTATTATTATTACTATTTTTAAAATATTTAATGAATTTATATATAAAGGATCCGGTAAAACAACGCAAATTCCTCAATATATCTTAGAGAGTTTTGAGGATTGTAGATTAATAGGAGTAACTCAACCAAGGTAAGGTTATACTATATTGATTCGTTTATTAAACATTAATAATGATTAATTATTTTAGGCGTATTGCGGCGATCACTGTTGCTAATCGAGTGTCTGAAGAACATGGCACAAGACTTGGAGATGAGGTCGGATATTGTATTCGATTTGACGATTGCACTTCATCAAGAACTAGATTGAAGTATATGACAGATGGTGTTTTATTACGAGAAGCAACACTTGATCCTAGGTTAGAGCATTATGAAATAATTATTATAGATGAAGGTAAGTATATATATATTTAACAATAATTTTTTATTTTTAAAATTTTTATAATTTATTAATTTCAGCATCTTAAATTACATTAGCTCATGAGAGAACATTAGAAACTGATGTATTGTTTGGATTGTTAAAAGAAACACATCGTTTACGTCCGGAATTAAAAATTCTAATAATGTCTGCGACCTTAAATGTTGAAAAATTTTCGGATTTTTTTAATGAATGTCCGATTTTTGTTATACCAGGTAGAACATATGATGTAGCAATAAATCATCATAGAGATGCAAAAATTTCTAGTCTAAAATCAACTTATGTTCAAAGGGCCGTTGATACAGCATTATACATACATACTCAAGAACCACCAGGTGATATTTTAGTTTTTTTAACAGGTCAAAGTGAAATAGAAAGAGCGTGCCTTGATCTTGATGATCAAGCAAGAGAATTAAATTATAGAAAGGATGTAAAATATTATAATGAAGTCAAAGATTTGGTTATATATCCTATTCATGCTACATTGGAAACTATGGAACAAAAAGCTATCTTTGAAGATCCTCCTAAAGGTACAAGGAAAGTTGTTTTTGCAACGAATATTGCTCAGGTTAAAATTATTATTTGCTACTTGACAAGTTGTTTTGCATTTTAGATTCAATTATACTCAAACTTTTTATTATATTTAGACATCAGTTACAATACCTGGAATTAAGTAATTATAATAATATAATAATTCATTCTTTATCTTTTTCGTTTTTATTTAAGAATTAATATTAACACATTCATGTTTATTTAGGTATGTTGTGGATACCGGATTT
Source organism: Glomus cerebriforme (assembly GCA_003550305.1). Taxonomy (NCBI): domain Eukaryota; kingdom Fungi; phylum Glomeromycota; class Glomeromycetes; order Glomerales; family Glomeraceae; genus Glomus; species Glomus cerebriforme. The sequence continues at coordinate 277,929 of QKYT01000052.1, read as the reverse complement.
GTAAAACAAAAATCATATGATCCAAGCACAGGGATGGATGCTCTTTTAGTTGTTCCAATATCACAAGCTGCAGCGACACAGAGAGCGGGTCGTGCAGGAAGAACTGCTCCGGGAAAAGCATTTAGATTATATAGTAGAGAATCATTTGAACAAATGGAAATAGAGACGGTACCAGAAATTCAGAGAAGTAGTTTGCTTGGTACAGTGCTGAGTTTAAAGAAAATGGGAATTAGAGACATTATTCATTTTGAATTTATCGATCCACCAGATCCTATTCTTGTTAAAAATGCATTAAAACAACTTTTTTTATTAGAAGCACTTGATGAAAATGGAAATTTAACGCCATTAGGAGATGAAATGTGTATATTTCCTTTAAATCCATTTTTATCAAGAGTTTTGATAGCAAGTGCAAGACAATTTGAATGTAGCAGAGAGGTATCAACAATTGTGGCAATATTATCGGTTGAAGAAATATTTATCACACCAAGGAATGGAGAAAAATTATTTGAAGCGTATGAAAGGAGAAAAGAATTTTATCATCATTTGGGTGATTATGTTACATTATTATACATTTTTGAAGGATATCGTGATAGTGGGTATGATAGAGATTGGTGTAGGGACAAATATTTTAATTATCGAGCTTTATCTATGGCTAAAAATGTTCGAGATCAATTACGTGAATTAATGGAAAAACATGGGATTCCAATAATTTCATGTGGACAAAGGGATGATGAAGATGTTCATAGAAAGAAGCGTAGTAAAAAATCATATTATGAAAAAAAAGCAAAAAAATATGATTTTGCAAAAATCTTGGAAGCATTTTCTTCATCATATTATATTCATTTAGCAAAAAGACATCCACATAGGGCAGTGTTTTATCATTACGCCTCAGCCAATGTATATACTAGTGAAATGGTAGATTCTAATAGTTCGTTATTGGCTTTGCATATTTCTCCTATGTCAGCTTTACATCCTGATAATAAAATAGTTAAAATTGATAATCTGGATTGGGTAATGTATCATTCTGTATTATACACTAGTAAAGCTTTAATGAAAGTTGTTAGTAAGGTTAAACTTGAATGGGTAGAAGAAAAATTGAAATTATTTAAAAAATTAGAAACTGTAAATTTGGATGGTGATGACAAACGAAAGGAGAAGGAAGTTAAAAGCGATAGTAATAAAAATACGGTGGTGGAACCGAATAAACTCGAACAAGAAAATGATGTTATAGAAGATGAAGAGGAGAAAAAAAGAAAGAAATTAGAAGCTATTGAAGCTGCAAGACAAAGAGCGTTGAGCAGAAGATCATTAAATGCTGATGAAATATTGTAAAGAAATTGGAAAATTTAATTTTAATTATTATTTTTATTAAATAACTTTATATATAGGATTCAATTCTAAATATAGATAGAGATTAAAATCTTTTATACCCTAGTTGATAAAAAAATTCCTAATAATTTATCCTGATAAATTAAATACTTGAATTGATATAACTATTTACAAAGTACGGTCATTTTCTGTTCGAATCTTGTGAAACATCAATAGATTTATATGAATCATCAACTTCAACCCAATCTTCTTTGCCAGAGATTATAGCCCAAAGACTATTAACCCTATCTTCTAACCATGACTTAAACTTTAATCCATCTACCCAAGATTTTGGTAATTTTTCATATCCAATTCGAGCGCCCAACAAAGCTCCAGCAACTGCACCATTTGTATCAGCATCACTAGATCATATAAAAATTATTAGCATATTAACATTCAAAAATTTGTTCTCATCAGAAAATCTTACCCAGCTTCCAATGTTAATTCAGTAATGATTGTTTTAAAAGCCTCACCCTCGCTTGGTTGTTGATTCAAATTTCTTGTAAAACAGTATAATGCTGATCCAAGACATTTATAAACATATCCAATAGAAGGATCTTTATCTAATTCAAGAGATGCTAAATTCTCAGGAAAACAATATTGTAAAAGAGCTTTTTCACCAATGTCAACTTGAAATTGTGTAGAATTTTGTGATTTAGGTTGTTGTTCAACTGGGATTGAGTTAACAATAAATTTATAACGTTCCACAACAGCACGAGTAAATTCTAACATAACCGGATCAGCCCCAAACGTATCAATTCCAGGAGGTGGGTTTTCGGGAATTTCAACAACTTCGCGAGCCTTTTGGAATTGATCACTTCTTATATATTTAACCCCATTAAACCCATTAGAACTTTTTGATGAATTAATTCCTTTTAAATTAACTTTATTAATTATTTTACTAAGAAATTTTTTTTTCTTTTTTGTATTTGCTTTAATTGTTACAGATGGATCTTCTGTATCAATATCTAAATCTGTTTGATTTTCTGGATTTCCAGATTGTAACCACTTTAATATCTCATTTTTTGTTTCATCATCTAGATCAGGTAAGATATCTTGCGTATTATCTTTTAATAATCTTGAAATTAAATTTGTTACAATTATACTTGATACACAACATCTTGGATCAGCATGAGTAACCTTTGTTGCTTGTAAGGTTTGTTTTATCACTTGTTTTTCATCCCAAAAGAATGGTGCACCTAATACAGCAGTTCTCATTAATGCTCCATTGGCTGCCATATTACGGTTAAATTGAACCCAAACGTCCCATGCCGCTTGATGAGGTTTAGATTTAAACTTTGGATGTCTCAACACGGTTCCAACAGTTTTCCCTTTATTGGTTGAATAAATATAATCAAATTTAATTTTTTTTTTTTTATGAATCAAAAGAAAATTTTTTCTCACCTATACCAAAAGGTTCTTTATTATCAAGTTCTGGATATCCATCATCGAACCATTTACGTAATCGATGCGCAAAATCGCGAGAATTAAATAACCCATTTGTCGCAATTAATGAGTCAATTACAAGAAGTTGTTGATCTAAATTTGGAACAAAAAAAAAAAATTTTTTTTGGTATTTAACTTTAGATTACAAGGGTTTATATATTGATTTATATATTTACCTGTATCATCAGTCCAATCACCTTTATCCCATCTTCTTCGGTGATAATCATTATAAAATTCATAACCTTTCTCTGATCCAAATGATATTGGCCCGATACCATATAATTCTCTAGCCTTTTCTTTTGATAAAAACTCTGTGGCTAAGCCTATGGCGTCGCCAAGTGCGGCACCTTTATTTAAAGGAAACAACAAATTAATTACAATAATTTATGTGTAATATTTATTTAAAAATGGCTTACCAAAAATGCAACCTTTCAGCCTATCATAAATTCCGTCCGGACAAAGGTTGGAAGCATTTTCGGGTATATCCATCATATGTAATATGGAATAAGAATTAATAATCAGATAAATGAATATTTAGCCTTTATAAATATGGATCAATTATAAATTTATAAAATGAAACGCGGACAATGCTTCCGATTTAATATACTTTATATATCAAAAGTACGTAATTTTTGCATTATTTGTATTATGATATTGCATGTTCGAAAATGGTTATAAGAAAATACAAATCATATGATACACAGTACAACAATGGCGAGGAAATGTGTTAAACGTAGATCGTGGCGCATACAGGTTTTTAGGTTATAATAAAAAAATATAAAATCTAAGTTCATTTTTTGATATGCTAATCTTTTCATTTTTGAATTCATTTTTACAATAATATCGAATTTAAACTTATTTGTTATAAGTAAAATTATACAAATTTTTATCTATTTTTTTCCAAATTTGAATCCTTATTATAATAGCATTTATTTATCATTTAATTTAGTATAAAATGTGCGGTATATTATTTCGATTACAATTTAAGAAATCCGCCACAAATGATTCATTTCACAACGATTTGTGGAATCAATTGATGATGCGAAATAAACAACGTGGTATGTTAATAATCGCTTATAAAATCGGGCATTCTTTTAAATCTTTTATATTTAATATATAATAAATGTAAATTTTATTTCATCATAGGACCAGACAGTCAAGGGGAATTATTTAAATCAATCCAATCGCAATTTTCCTCTTTATTTACAATCGATTTAACATTTTTTGGTGCGGTTTTACATTTACGAGGACCTTCTGTCGTTAAACAACCTTTAACAGAAAGCGATGAACAAGACGTGTTATTATGGAACGGAGAAATATTTAATGGTGTGGAGGCAAGTTGATATGTTATTCTTTTGCAATAAAAAGGTTATTGATCATCCAAAAAAAAATGAGTTAATAATGAAACTCCGATATACCGAACTCACGGTTCAGGAACAAAAGTTCGGTATATAAATGATATTCAATATATCAAGACTTTTTAAACATAACAATAAGACATTAATTTTTAAAAAAAGTTTGATAAATCAAGAGTTCGTTATATCGAGATTAGACTGTATAGATTTGGTTACATAATAATGTTTTGTTTTTCGCTCATCTATTATAATATCACGTGTTTATGTTATTATTCCGAACGGCACATCCTTTTTATTGCAATATGTTGATATCTTTGCGCATTGGTTGAATTTATTCGATCTAAATCTTATTATTCTATTCATTAGATTCCCTCTGGAGAAAATGATACAAAATATCTCTTTGCCGCTTTGAAAGAGAGTCATAAAGTTGAGAATGATAATGAAGACGAGGACAAAATACTTCATGTCCTTCGAAATATTGAGGGACCATATGCAATTGTATATTGGCAGGTTCTTATTTTATATTTGCTATCTGTTCTCGATTCGTCCTATTTAAAGAGTATCGTTAATTATTAATTATCTTTGAATTTAGAGCTCAAAACGTAGATTATGGTTTGGGCGAGATTGCTTGGGAAGACGATCTTTATTATGGCATTTACCTTCTGAGGAAGAGGATGATTTCATTTTAACATCCGTGGGATGTAAAGTTTCACAGACATCGGATACTTCTTTATCACCTTATTTTGCAGAAGTCCCAGCTGATGGCATATTCTATTTAGATTTGGATAAAATGTTGTCATCAGCTTCATCAGGTATTTATACTCTTTTAATATAATTTATCGTCGAATAATGGGATATTAACTTATTATATCTTCTTTGTTTTTAACATTGAAGAACCATTTGAAAATTTCTTGATACATCACAAATGGCATAGAGTAAATGATTTGGTCAATAATGATTCGTCGTATATGCTGGCAAGAAATCTATAATTATTTAAATCGGAAAAATTTATTATTTGATGTAACTATTGATTGAACTTACTCCAAATCACTAGACTTTACCGTTTGGTAGAGTAAATGACACTCTTCCAAGCCCTGAAGATCTGTCCCAATTACCAACCTCATTAGATTTATCAAATACTTCTTTCATTCCAATCATATCACCTAAGATTCAAGATGCTGTTAATAAACTAATTGAGGAATTAGGAGATTCTGTAAGACGACGTATTATAGATATTCCGCAAACGGGGTAAATAATAGCTTATTTATTTATATGAAAAATTTCTAGGTTTAATATTCCTTATATTATTTAGATCAATACAGGATGCTAGAGTAGCTATAATGTTTTCTGGGGGGTTAGATTGTATTTGTCTTGCTGCTTTAGCAGATAAATATATTCCAAAAGAAGAAGCGATAGATTTGTTGAATGTAGGATTTGAAAATCCTAGAATTCAGCAGAAAAACAAAGATAAAAAGAAAAATGTTTCTCATAAAAATGATTCTATCTATGATGTTCCAGATAGATTGACTGGCAGACAGGGAGTTGAAGAATTAAGGTATGAATAGTAGAATTTTTTTTTTAAAAAAAAAGAATTCTTTTATAAATAATTTTACGAAATTAATTAATTTTTTAAATATGTGTAGGAAAATAGCACCTGGTCGTATATGGAACTTTGTAGAAGTAAATGTTCCATATGAAGAGGCTTGTACATTTAAACCCGAAATAATAGAATTAATGGCTCCATCAGATACGATAATGGATTTAGTGAGTTAGGAAAAAAAAAGTCAAAGAATAATTAATGATTGTAACTTACCTTTTTTACAATATAGAGCATAGCGATGGCTTTTTGGTTTGCAGCTCGCGGAAAGGGTTCGTATGATGAACTCATTTCAACAATTAAATAAGGTTAATGATACTAAATATCTTTTTGAATTTGTAGGCCAAATTGCCAGTTTAGATAATACAAAGGTGATTAGCCACTAAAATAACATCATAAAGTTTTATTTATTTATTTATTTATACTTTTTTAGATAAAGATTAATTATGAAAGTAAAGCTAGAGTTTTACTTGTTGGAATAGGAGCTGATGAGCTGTTAGGAGGTTATTCAAGACATCGTGAAGCATTTAGACAGTGTGGTTGGCAAAAGCTAATCGAAGAGGTGAGAATTAATATTTAATTTTCCTTATTTATTATAGAATAACCTAAACCATGGATTCTTTTCTTTTTTTATTAGGTTCAATTGGATGTTGATAGAATCTCAACCAGAAATTTAGGTAAAAGAAGCATAAATTAACAAATATTTGATATATAAACTTTTTTTTTTAATTGTTATTTTTGTTGTTCTTAGGCCGTGATGACAGGATAATATCATCTCATTCTAAAGAATCAAGGTTTCCTTATCTCGCATCAAATGTTGTATCCTTTTTATGTTCATTACCTATGTATATTAAAGCAGATATGAGATATGAAAGAGGGATCGGAGAGAAACTTTTGTTACGTCATGTAGCAAGACAATTGGGATTATCTAAAGCAAGTTCTTTATGGAAAAGAGCTATACAATTTGGAGCAAAGACTGCTAAGATGACAAATGAGAATAGTAAAGAGAGGGGAAACATGAGAGTTTGTTGAGCTAAAAAAAAAAGAAATATAAGGGCAATTATTATTAAGAGAATCGAGAGATCATTAAAAATGGGTAAGTTTTCAGGCGACAAGACTTTTATTTTGCAAAAATATTTATAAATATTTAACACAGTTATAATTTTAATTATATTTTCAATTTATTGATAATCATAAATGATTATCTTACTCACCTTAATCATTAATATACATACAAATATGTTGTGTACTGTATCATTACCGTTTAGCTATAAGATATTCTGCAAATCAATATCAATTTAACAATTGAGGAAAGAATTGTCAATTTGTTCTATATTTTTTTATAGGTTGATATTTATAACAAGATTTTACTATAATAAGAATAACTATAAAATTTATACTTACATGCTATTAGTATAATTAATTATTATTATAAATATTTCAAACAAAACAAAAAAAAAAAAAATTCATAATATACTTTAAATTGTAGACTGTAATTGATTAATATACAATAATAAAATGTTTGTTTTTATATCAACTATCTAATAAAAAAAAGACAACATAATAATTATTGGTTAACTGACTCTATAATTAGCTAGTTTAGTATGTATTATAATATCTTCTTTAGCATAACGATCTTTAATGTTGATGGATATTTTATAATAATTGCCATAATTCCCTGTAGGAGTAAGTTCATCAATAACTTGGATAGATTGAAAAGAAATACTTTGCATCGTAGATTCAAAATATAATTGAATTTCTTTAGAAAATTTATCTAAAATATAATAACCTATTACACCATATGGTTTCATGATAGGTATATAATAAAACTTTAAAGCCGATTCAATTTCATTCCAATAAGTTTCTACATCAGAAGTCTTTGAAAAAAATTTCAATTCAACCCGTTCTTCAAAACATCCCATAGCTTCATAAATTAATTCTTCCAAAGCCTTAATAAATTGATCAACTTTAGCTCCAGCATATTTATGTATTAAAACGGAAGCAGGAGAAGGATGAGAATTATTAATTTTTTTTTTGTTGCTTGATTGATTTTCAAGCATTAAATCGTCGTCTACATCATCATATTCATCATCATCATCACCTTCAGTTACAGGAATACGAAAATATTCAATTTCTTTTGCAATTTCATCAAGAGTTACAAAAGTAACTTTATCTTTATCACGTTCACTTAATAATAATTTACCGGTACGATAAAATTCCAATATATATCGAAATGCATAACCATTTCTATCAAAAAAATACATATTACCAGATTGTAGATGAGTTTTTGCTCGATCTTTATCTTGAAAAATTGTTCCCAATAAAGTATCTGGATATTCTGTTAAAGTTGAAGCATAAGTCTCATACTAATGAATTTTAACAAAGATTATAACATTAGATAACATTCGATGTAATAAAATACATGAATAAATAAATAAATAAATAAATTTTTAATTTACTTTTTTTGATTGTTTACCTTGATTCCTCCAACATTTAAAATGATTGTTTCACCGCTTCGTTTTATATTTTCATTGATATTAATGTTATTTTTAGTAGTCATGATAAAGAATGATCCTTTTTTTCGGGTTTCTCCTTTTATAAAATTTTTTTTTTTTTTGTTCAAAGTTACCGAATATTTTATGAAAAAGATACTTTTTTTAGATAAAGTGGAAAATTTTAATTTTTTAAAAAAGAAATAATTCAATTTATTTATTGCATGAATTTTAGTGGTACAATTTAATCGGGTTTAAAATGTTAATAAAACAATAGTCTGTCGAGTAGTTTATCGGTAATTTAATGTTAAATAAATAATGTTATGCTTAAAAATTAGAGAGGTCGTCGTTTACCCACCTAGTTTACGAGGGCAATTTTCATTACTGAATTCGGTATCCAAAGGCCGAACCAAATCCGACCGGTTCCGGTTTATGCAACCGCGGTAGATCCTTTGGCTGAAATTAATTATTTATTTATTGGCCAAAATTTGAACACAAATTATAAATTATAAAAATGTCCACGTGTACAAAATATTTTTCGAGAAAAAAAAAATAAACAGCTTATTTTTGAAACAGCGTTTTTTTTTTGTTGAAAAAATTTTTGATACTTGTAAGTTCTTGGTAACAGAGAAAATAAAAAATTTTAAGAGGATGGATGATAAATGAAAATTTTGTATATTTATAACAATCTAAAAAGTTTTTTTAATTATAAAAAAAAAATTTATCTTTGTTGATAACGTAATGTATATACTTCAAAAATAAATTCAAAATTCAAAATTTTGAGTTTATTGACATATAATGAATGTAATTTTGATAAATATTTCTTTCATAGGTACAAATTATAATTTCAAAAATAACAAAAAAAGAATCTTTGTAAATTGTGACACTGCGCATTTTTTTTTTTTACATTTAAAGAGTCGTTGTTATCTCACGTGAGAATAAGCATTTACATTTACCCCTTGTAGCACGACAGACCTACAATAAAATGAAAGATAAAGTTTTAACGCCGCCAAGCCGGCCAGGGCCGCTAATTTGTTTACTGCGGATAAGCCACATTTGGATGTTTCTGAATAGAAATCATGTGGCGAAGCGGACCATAAATAAATTGCTAAAAAGAACAATGAATGATGATGAATAAGGTTACGTATTCCAAGTCAACTGAATTATGCAAAAATACGTTAATACAAAACGTCAGCTAAGTTTTTGTATGACAATACTCAAATTAAATTTGTATAAATATAGGGTATTTTTCATGGTATGATTTTCAAATTTTCCCTCGTAAAAAATATTTTCTTTCTAATAATAAAAAAATGGTTAATATCAAAGTTATTCATAAAGAAGCTGTTCGTCGGTTTACTCTTCCTTCCAGTGCAACTTGGATTGAGTTAGAAGCAAAACTTCGTACTCTCTTCACTATTCCTGCATTATCTCCCTTTACACTTTCTTATACTGATGAAGACAACGATATTATTACCCTTTCAACTGATATAGAACTTCAAGAAATTCTTTCTTCTGCTCCAACCATTAAATTTAACTTAAAATTTTCAACTTCTGGTGATTCAAGTGATAGCGAAGACTCTGGTAATGAAGTTTGGGTCCTTGAAGGCGGAAATGTTCCTCCGCGTAAAAGAGCTGACTCTGTCACTACAATTGAAACAGTTGAAACCGATACTTCTCAAGACAACGTTACACAAAGGAATATAATTAGTACCACTAACCAAGAGATTCAGGAACCGCAGTATATAGAAATTGGTTCACGTGATATAAATGAAACATCATCAAACCAGAAAATTCTAATGGAAGAAGAAGATGATGATGATTCGGAAAAAGTAGACAAAAAGACATCCAAAAAAAATGTCTTGGATGATGAATTTTTCGAATCTTCGGAAAAAGTAGACAAAAAGACATCCAAAAAAAATGTCTTGGACGATGAATTTTTCGAATCACTTAATTCTATTAAATTAACTAGAGTTATATCTCAACTTGAAGTTGAAGACGAACAAGAAACAACTATATCTCAATCTCAACTTGAAGAAGATGAACAAGAAACAACTATATCTCAATCTCGACTTGAAGTCGAAGACGAACAAGAAACAATATCTCAATCTCGACTTGAAGTCGAAAACGAACAAGAAACAATACCATCAAACACCACATTCACTCGTCCTTCCTTTTTGGAACAAGATCAACCACAAGATCTTGAAGTTGATCTTCAACATTTTCAAATGATGATTGAACTAAACCAAGATTCTATTAAAGAGAATCCTCAACTTGTCGCAAATATCAGGGATATCATGGATCAAATCCAACGATTAGATTCTTACCGTCAACCGACCACGCATAGGCATAACCATTTCTTTAGACGTTCTATCACACCACCAATTCCTGGTTATACAAAACATAATCTCATAACACCTGAAATTAATCGCCCTCTCACACCACCAATTCCTGGATCTTTTCCAAAAGCAGCTAAAGTTGCATGGGCTGGTCAACCACCAAATGGAGAAGGTCGACGAAATGGTCGAGGTCGTGGACGTGGACGTCGTGGACATCGACACTATTATAGAAATAATCGCAATGGTGATAATCATCATCGTCATGAACAAAAAGAATCAGAAGGGGAAGAATCAGAAGAAGTAACTAATCTCCAGGTCCTTCAAAGTCTTTATAAAGAACAACTTGAGAAGCTCAAAAGTATGGGACTCGATGAGGAAGATAAACTTGTTGAATTGTTACTTAAGTATGATGGAGAAATTGATCCAGTCATTGATGAATTATTCCCGGAAACTGCTTGATAAATGAATACTTCTTTTGTTTTTATTAATCATATACTGTATATTCAGCTTAAACATTTTTTATAAATATATAATATATAATATATATATATATATATATATATTACCTATTTCTTAATATTTCCTTTTTTTTTGTATGTTAAAGACACTCTTTTTTTTTGTAATATTTTTTTATGTTAAAGACATTTTTTTTTAAAAAAAAACAAAAAAAAAAAAATAAAATAAAATAAATTTTGAAAAAAAAAATGAAAAAACTTTTTGATTAAAATGAAATATTATCTTTATTTGAACAAATAAATATTAAATAAAGTTGGTAGAGTTTCCTAATAAAATTTTTTTAAAAAAAAATTGCGTAGAAACCGTTTTAAAGCAGTGTGACGTCGTTTGAAATCTATTATAGGTTTGTGAGGTTTGTGAAAGGCAAACGTATGTTGAGTAAAAACTATGCGCGTATAATGAAAGTCGTTAAAGATTTTGAGACTAAATAATTTTATTTGAGTATAATGATCAAATGTCTGCTGTAATTACAAATGAATGAAATGAATGAAATGATATGAAGACTAAGTTAGATTTATGGGATACTTCTATTATGAAAGATCTAGATTAATCTAAAAAGTAAATAAAAATAAAATACATTAAATTAAATAATAATAAATAATAATTATAATAATAATTATAATCAAAAAGTTCAAAATAGAAACATTTTATTGTTTAGCTAATCTTTTAGTATAAGAAAGAATGGCAGGTTTAGGATATTCCTCTTTGATATCTATTTTTATCATAAAATATTCTTTATCACCAGGATCACGAAAATAACAATTCCAAACAATACCAATAATATTATTCGCAAGATAATCACCAATTTCATCACTAAATTTCCTTAAAATAGAAAAACCAGCATCACTAAAAGGTTTCATAATTTTAGTTAAATTTGAAACTCCAATAGATTCACTTTTAGCCCAATATTCTTTCATATATTTAGGTGTTTTATAAAATCTTAATTCAATACCACTAAAAAATTGACTCATTGCTTCCCGTATTAATTTTTCTAAAGCTGATATAAATTCATCAACTTTAACTGCTGCTAATTTATGAATTAATGTAGTATTATTAATAAAATTATTATTATAATAATCCTTTAAATTTTCCATCGGGATTTCAAAATATTTAAGTTCTTCCGCTAATTCTTCCCTTGTAATATACGCTTTTTTTGAATCATCAGGTCCTATAGTTAATAATATTTTACCAGTTCGATACCATTCCAAAATATATCTGAAAGCATATCCATTTCGATCAAAGAAATATTCATTCCCTTTATTATTTAATAATAATGATCGATTCTCTTCGAAAAATCTACCAAGACGTGTATCTGGATATGCTGTTAAAGTTGATGGTTTTGTCTCATACTAAAATATTATATAATGTTATTAATTATTTTATTTTTATATTTATTTTTATATTTTTATACAAAATTACCTTGATACCTCCAATATTTAAAACAATTGTTTTCTCATGAATAACTTTATCATCAATATCCATTTGATTTAAATTCGACATTTTGGTATTTTATTTTGAAATTAAAGTAATTATTGAAATTTATTATTATTTTTTTTTTTATTTTATTTTTAAGAAAAATGAAATAAATGAAAAAGAAGAAATTGTATAGATTTTTTTCAATTTATTTAATACTGTATTACATAAGTTGTTCAGTTGATCATTTAATATAACCATAATTGACATTGTACAAAGTGTCATATCATTAAATTTGTTTCCAAAAGTTTGAAAATATGGACGTCTTGTCAAATAAAATCAACACATCTCCTTTTCGATCGTAAGTTTTAAGGCGCAGTTAGATCAATCGTCTATATATTTTCAGTGATATAATTATAACATTTTTAAAATATTTTGAAAGACATAAACTATTCTTCCTTTTGATAAAAAACATTCCAAGAAAAATATCCGAAAATGACATACTTTGAAATTTAATTATATAGATTTTTCTTACCGTGGATTAATATCTATATTACTCTCTTTTATGAAAAGAGAATCATCTTCGGTAAATCATGATAAATAAAAATTCAAATATCTATCTTCCCAACTACTTCGAGTACTAGAAACATCTGTTAAATCTGTCATTGTTTCTTGACGATTCCACATTGAGAATTCTGAATTAAAAAGATGTTTTTTCATCGTAACTTTTAATGTCATTATATTTCACTTTTTCGATAAATCTGAAGTTCTTGAGAAAATTATAATTATCATCATTATATAACAACGCACTCATTATTAAAAACTTTTGGAAATTTAAAAATTTATTTGGTTTAAAGAACGTATTTAACAAAATCACTACAGATCATGTGATCGTATTTAGCATTCCCATGCTAAATTAGTTTCTTTCAAAAATTAAATAGGTGAAAATTAATATCATTACAATCATAATTCAAATTCAAGAAATTTTTACTTATAAAATAGTAAGATGTTTTAATATGACGTAATAGTACGATCATCAAATATCAAAGATCCTGAACAACGTCGAAAAATGAATGACTAGAAATTGATTAGAATGATTAGTAACGCTTTACAAAAAAATCTTTCTAGAAAGTTCAAATATAAGAATAATAAGAACTAGTATTGCATTGGATTACGCTAGAAGATATGTCCGTCAAAAAAATGTCACGAGAAACTAGATCACATGATCATGAACTTATATTTTTTATACAGGTCTGATCAGCGAAAAAGCCAATCGAGGAATTTTAATTATTTGTTGGGTCTAGTGCAAGTCTTTGTCTGATCGATATATAGCCGCATTATCAGCCGGCAAAAAAAAAAACTCTTTCGATTTAAGGCTTGATAATTTAAGGTCTTTTTTAGACAAAATGATTGAGAGGAAACATTATTGGAGTGATTGAAAAATTTTTATTAATTATTTCATCAAACTCCTCCAAAGCATTAATTAACGCGTTTATACAATTTTGATATCGTGCGTTTTTTTTTTATTTGGACGTCACTCATCGTCACAAATTATATGGTTAAACGCCGTTCAATTATTACTTAATTGATGCGACATAATTACATCATTCTTCTTGTCTCGATTAATATAAATTTACCCTCGAAAATCTTTTTTATTTAATTATTTTTTTTTTTTTTTTTTGAAAATGCCAGAACATAAAGCATCAAAATTAAGAGGTGACTTAAAATATTACGAAGGTAGTGCCAAAGAATATATTGGCAACCTTTTTAATAATGAAAATTTAAAAAAAAAGGGTGAAGCTGATAAATTAACTGGAGCTTCTGAACGTGAAACCGCTTTAGTTCGTCAGGGTATTAAAAAAGGTAATGATCTTACTATTCCTTGTCTTGAAATTTGGTTCTAAAAATTTTTGAATTTATTTTAGACGAGAGTAATGAAAATGATAAAGAACAGACTAAAAAGGTTGATAAAATGCCGGTGGATACGGGTAAAATAGAAGAAGTAACCGAACAAGCTACAAGAGTTGGTGATATTGGTTATATAAATCAGAAAAATCAGAAAAGCAGATTGTAAGGAAAATATTATATTTAACGCAGCAAATATAAATATTGCTGTTGCAATAAAACTTTAAAATATTTTTATAAATCCAAACATAATATTAAGTACATACTGTATTATCAATTTACACTAAAGTACTAATTTTCATTAAAGTCACAATAAATTAATTAAATTAATTCTTTTTAATTTTTGGTAAAGTTGGATCGATACCTAAATATTCAGCGGTAAAAATTCTAAATATATTATTTAGATTAAATAAAACTGAATCATCTACGGTTGTAATATTATCCTAAATAAATAAATTAAATAAATTATTTTTTTTTACAATTCAAATTTTTGTTTTCTTGCATAAAAACAATATTCTTCCCCAATTAAATTGTACTTACAGAAAGCTTATGCCAACTATCAGGGAATGGCCAAGGAATTAGATGTAAAACAGGAACACCTCTCTTTAAGAAAGGAACATGATCATCGTCAATGTGAGCTTGATAGGTTTGTAAAGAATCGGTATCAAAATATGAAATATCTTCTAAAGCGTCTGTCACTGGCATCCCAGTCATTTTATGCTTATGATGTGTCAGTTTAATTAATTTACTATCATATAAACGAGATTCAATTTTGATTAATTCAGTAAATAACCATGAAGTTGTTGGAAAAAAATTTGGTATTAATGGTTCTGGAGCGCCTAATAAATCCAATAATATAAATACTTCAATTCCATTGAGTAAATTTTTGCCATTATTTTGTGCACTTTCTGTTTCTGCTACATATGTATTTTCCCATTTAGCTGCCAAATGCCTTTATAAAAAAAAAAGGAAATAAGTAAATAAAAAAAGAACAATTAATTTAAAAAAATAGATGAAATATATTATAATTATAATATAGTTTTCATTTCATACCTTGATCCGTATAAAGAATCTGTAGAACTCCAGATTCTAAAAGCTTCTTCACCATCAAAGAAAATAATTTGAAGAGTTGTAGAAATTGAATCAGGGTCACCTCTATTATCAAAATAGGGATCCAATCTATACGCTACATCCATTAAAATAGCGCAAGATACAGCTGAATCAGTGGCACCAACAAATCCATCATTTGGTGGCTCAAAATATTTTGAATCATAATGAGCAGCTAATACAAGTCTATTTGTTGCATTGATATCTTTTGTTACGATTATATTATTAAAAGAAATTTCTCCTATTGGTGTTGAATCTGTAAATCTATCTTCTTCTACGTTCCATCCTAACGTTTGAAAATGATCAATAATATATTTTTGTACTTTAAGATTACCTTCACTACCAGATACTCTAGGAATTAATAATGGGACTAAAAAATCTTGAGCAATTTTTTGAGTTTCAATTTCTGTCAAATTTGTTAAAAGAGAAAATCCTCCTTTAGATAATTGCTTGTAAGCATTTATCCATTGACAAAAATATAAAAATATGATAAAAAAATTCAATTTTGATTTTATCATTTTAAAAATATAAAAGGTTTTTAAATATAACCTTTTTTTTTTTTTAAGATACAGTGTATTATTTTTAAATAAATAAAGTGTTAAAACTGTAACCTCCTGCTTGTTAATATTTATATAAATTTTTTGTAATGTTACACGGTTATATGTTAAATAACTTGCAGGAATTTATCACATTACACAGCCCAGTAAATGGATTTTAGACAAATAAGTATCACGTGATTGTAGTTCATATCTGTAATTCCGGCCAGTATTATATTTAATTTATGTTTGTAGATAGTTCGTATTAAATAAATTGACTTTGTCAATGAATGCTTTTTAACAGCCTGTGGATTATAAGCAACAATATCAGTAGCAGAATTTTTTGATTGAACAGCACTGTAGAATATTATTTTTAAAAAATATAAAAATAATTAATTAAAATTTATTTATACAGGGTGTACAGGATAATAGCCTATACCTGGGATATATTTTATTTTATTAGAATGATCTAAAATCACCACACATGTGACTAAGTACAAATAAATTGATACAAAGAATACAATAGTGTGACTGAGCGCCCCCTAAAGGGTGAACTATTTAAGCCTGAAAGAAAAAAATTCTAAAATAATGCATTGGGTAAAGGGAAAACTAAACTAAATAAATAGACTAAAAAAAGGAAACAAAAAGAAAAAAAAATAAAATTAGTAGGCCACACATTCCTTAAAAATCAGTTATCAGATCAAATATTCTGACATGTCCGCAAGAAAAAAAGCCGCTGAAAAAAAGTAAAAATTTATACTATAAAGTAATCTCAACTATCTCCAAATAAAGACTGTTTATCTCACCTAACCCAACCAGAATTAAAGGGCCGCACTACTATAAAGGTACTAAATATGAACAGATAGGTAAAACTAGATCAGGAACCTTTTTTAGTGAAACTATGGATGTTCAGATAAAGTGAACTGTATCTTCCTTTCGTAATTTTATAAATCTTATTGTTATAAGCCAGTAAGGTGGGATACTACCTAGTAAGTTGCTGAAGTGAGCAAATACATCTTCAACCTGTTTGGCTAAGTGCACAAGCTGATTTTCTATATTACGATATTTCAGGTCATTCGTGATGTGTTTATTATTTTTCTTGCCAAAGGTGGATTTATTGGAGAACGACTAGTTAGAGTTTTTGAGTTTCTTTGAAAAGAAAATATTTGCTAATAGGAAAGAAGAGTCAGACATTTTTTTTCTAACTTTATTTATCTTCCATTTAATGATGAGTTCATGAATCTTAAATTCGGCTTGACAGGTTTGATTAAGATCATTTGAGATTTGAAAGAACCCTATAATTTTCTGTTTGCCTTTGGAATCTTTCACCAGTTTAATTGCAGCTAGATGATGGTAGTTTATAAATTTCTTATTCTGAAAAATACAATGTTCTTCAAAGCCTTCACCAAAGTTAGTTAATACAGCTTGGAAAACCATTCTTTGTTTATATTGTACTAAAGACCAGTCTGTCAGAAACTATCTGACCAAAATGTTGCCTAATAGAATTTGCCATTAACTTTCTTCAAATACGTTGAGTACTGTAGTTCTTAATACTATTATGGCCCATACACAGGTGTATTTGCCTTATTTCGATAGGATAGTTTTCACAAGAGAACCTAGGTGTTTGTTAATCTCCTCTATTATTTTCTCAGCAGCCCATTTATTTGGGATGTTATATAACATTACATCACGTACATTTGGTTGTAATTTAGGCAATATCGTGAATCCAGTAATGATATGAGAAGGGCATTCCTTCTTAACCTTTTTTAGGAATTTTGGAGGGTTGCAGATTTCTCTGCTTCTGTAAAGAATTTTCAGGTGGTGAATTGATTAATTTAGGAATATCTTTTTCAATTTTCATGTGATCGTCATCCTGAAGTGATTTCTCTTGTGATTGTGGAATATAAGGATCATCCTGTATTATGATCAGTATATTCAACTGATTGCTATTGGTATGCTTTATTAATGTTGATCTTTGAGAAGTTACCACATAGGACATGTTCCATTTCAGGATTTTTTGCTTTGCAGATTTTGTGAAGTTAGTATACTGATAGTCTGAGGCATAGCTTTACCTGTCACAACAAGTTTGGCTTTGAATTCATCAATAATAATTTTATACCTAGTTATTTCCTCCAGAACCTCATCAAGACTTCGTAAGTTAGTGTCCAGTATATTTTCATAAAATTTACTTACTATTTCCCAATAAGGAATAGTATTGTAGGTAAAAACTGTATATAGTCAGAAACTCCTTTGACAAACTGTCTAAAATTATTTGTACTACTATCTTTATTTTTTATATTATGCCAAAGGCGGTGGTATGATGTGAAGGTAGTAATTTCATTAAACTTTTTGTTACCTATATCTTTGCACCTGAGGGAATGAATATACTCGTTAAAAAGTTTGTCTGAATAGGTAGAAACTGTTACTTCCATATTGAGCAAATTATTAAGTACTAGAAAAATAAAATTTTACTGCAGAATTCTAATAAAATGTAGAAAAGGGAAAGAGTTTTTTTTTTATCTGGAGTTACATTTTAAGGATGTCCATAGATTTAAATTATTACTTATATTATATCACATAATAAACTAAAAGCCAATTATAATTCAAAACTAAAAATATGTAATTTTATGAAAGTTTACTTGAATTAATTAAAATCTAAATCAAGTTCTTGATAAATACTCTCCTATATGATTTATATTTTTTTATTGTAAATTCTGCTATTTTATCTATAATTTTCTTTCTATATATATCTATATAATACCAAAATTTTTGTGTATAACAATGAATTGTAATTAAAGAAACTGAATCTAAAACTTTGAAAATGATTTTTTGTAAATCTATTCAAGTATAATTACAATGTTCTCTAGTATATCTCTTAATTGCATTTCAATACATTTTTATTAAAGTTCTGATTGGTAAATACTAAACTAAACTGAATTGACCAGTTATCAGTTTTAGTTTGGTAAAATTTATCTAATTTATTAAACTGAAACATTTAGTAATTTACTAATCAATATCAATAAATTTGGTATTAATATTAGTTTTATAATTTACTAAACTGATTTACTGATTAATAATTAGATAATATTATATAATAATAACCTGGTAAATTAATAGCTAGAATATCAATCTAATTATAATAATCTTTTTTTCTTTTTTCCTTTTAATTTTTTTTCTTTTGATAATATTTTTTAATAATATAATTATAAATAATTTTCTTCTAATTAATAATATTTTATAATAAATTTTTTTATACTTAGAAGTAAAGAATATTTAATACTTATTTATTCTAATGATGATGATAAAAAAAGAAAAGAAAAAGAAAAAGAAGCAAAATAAATAAAATAAACAAAAATATATATATGAAATAAGAATAGATAAAATAAATATAAAATTGAAGATAATAATGAAAAAATTAATATGCAATCTGATAATACTAATAAAAAATATAGTTACTAATTAATTGGTTAATTTTTCTTTACTATTAATATTACTAATTAAAAGTTCAATTAACTAATGACATATTTGATAAAAATACCAAGTTTTATTCTATCTTTCTTTATATAATAAATAAAAGAAATATTCTAATATATATAATTTAAAATCCATCTTAGATTAAATTTTTAAAATAAATAAAATTTTGAATTTACTATATTTAGTATTTTAATTATTATGCCAAGCTTCATTAGCTAAATAAAATAAAATAAAGTCTAAACTCCAGAGCAACCTATAAAAAAAATTGAAAAAATTACAAAAAAAAAGTCTAGCTAATTTTTAAATTTAATTAAATAAGGTAGACCTATAAAGAATACAATAAAATTAGCTATGTAGAGATAAGCCCTCACACTAAAAAGTAGAAAAGCTCAACTTGTCACACTTACATGATATAGGTCCTCAAAGTAAGGTCACGTTGCCAAGCCTCCTTAGATAAGATATGCTCTGATTCTTTCCTATATCCCAGTACTAGTACCAAAAATAAATCCTTTAACCAGTTCTTTCAAATCTCCCTGTCAAATATAATACCCTTCGTCCAGTTCATCTGAATCTCCTTACAAAACACTTGAGTCTTCTAACTAGCATGAAATATTAATGAAGTTATAGAGACCAGATGCTAGTACCAATCTCTAGAATAAAGAACACATACTCTCAGATACTCAGGTTTTCAAATTAGCATAAAACGTTTAAAAGGAATTATAAAAGCTGGCTGCTAATGCCAACTTCTAAGAAGAAGGAAAAACTAAAGAAACTAACACTAAAAATACAAAAAAGAAATCTAAACTAATCCTACCTCTATTTTTCTACCCCACCCAGCCAGTTTCTAATGGCCCAATAGATGTTCTAGACAAATAAAGATAACTACTTATACTGTCTTGTCTATCAGCCCTGTCTAAAAATCCTTACCATAAACATACCAGATGGTCTCTTTTCTAATAGGCCAATTCCTAGCGTCACTACTAGACATTCTCCCGCGAATCGAGATGACTTCTTACCAAAGAGTGAATTCATACTTGTGTACTGTAACCATCCAGTTTGTCTCTTTCTAAGAATCTTGATCCTTGATATTCCTATTAAAAAAAATAATTCCTGACCATGTGACTACTCCCTCCAATTACCTACAGTAATGCATCCTAACCAAGTACCCATATTTTTCACACTTTTTATTCTTTTTTTACTTTTTTTAATACAACTAAATAAAACTACACCTTAAGGGGGCAAAAATAGGGATCATCACAGTGAAATAAATAAAGGAATGTATTACAATAGAAAAACTAATCACCAACAGATGATCGGCTATCAATCAATTTTTTGGGTATCCTACACCTCCTACCATATTTCAAAACTAAAATGAGTAAAAGAAAAGTTTTTAGGCAGTCAAAGTTTACATATTTCCCTCCATTAAAGTCATACAGAAATTCTGCCAGTTTGAAATTTGTCTTTATAATAATCCTTCAAATTGATATTCTATTACCTTTTTACCAATAAAATGATATTATAAAATTAAAAAAAAAAGAAAATTTTATCAAACTTATATGCCAAAAAAACCTCTCACTACTGCGTCAAGCCCATGTATCAACTCTGCAAAAAGCTGCCTAACTTCCAAAAAAATTTTGCATTAGGCTTGCTCTTGGATTCACTAAGAGCAGCCACAAGTCCAACCCATCTATCTTGTATATGAAGAGCGTATCTTAGAATACCAAATGACCGTTCGGGTATCAATTTAGAGAAAGACGTAGGTGACTGAAAGTTATCATGAACTTGACTTGCAGAGAAATTTGGTATGCCAGAGACTATATATCAAAACTTTCTAAACTTTTCTAATTAACTCTAGCAGTGTAGAGCAATTTTTCCTAAGACTAAAAGATCATTTTCTTAAGGTAAAATGGCCAAAAAGTGCAACTTTTCTTTCAAAACATCTTCAGAGAAATGGATGTAAAGATCAGCAGGAAAAGTTACTTGTAATGAATTAGACTTGTTGTAATATTAATAATTAGAATAACTGATTATTATTATTATTAATTACTAGTAAATCAAATAATCAAATTAGTTAATTTGTGAATTTTTGCCAAATTATATAACTGAATTAAATAAAACTTTGCCAAAAGATTTTAAGGTTAAAGTTTTGATTTTGACTAGTGTAGATTTTCAAGTTAAAATATTAAAATATAAAAAAATAGTAAGTTTTATAATAAAATAAATAAAATATTTACTAATATTTTTTTTTTACTTTTTTTTTTAGTTTTCAGATTAGGAATATTAAAAATACTGAAATAGTATTTTTGCAACACTAATTGCAAAACTTAATTCTTTTTTATTAGAAATGTTTATTACCATTTTTTTTTGTTTTTTTTTTGTAAATTTCTAGTTAAGAATATTAAAATATTAAGTTTCATATAATGAATTTTATTTATTAAATATAAATTATATATAAAAATATGTAAACATTTAATTACAATAAAATTTAATTAATATTTAATATAGGATTTTGTAATTTATTGTCATGGCAATCATCACCAGTGTCACATAATTTATAATTCAGCTGAATTAAATAATTTGCAATAAAATTATCTTTTTAGAATCTTGCATAACCTAAAATTTCAATTTTTAAGAGAAATAAAATTGCCTTTTTGGATTGTGTAATGTTACCTAAGATCCAAATAAGGCAAATTTGGCTAGCATTATAAAATTTAAATTAAACATGTGATTAGCTTTATATTGTAATAAAAAAAAAAAGTAATTATTTTAAAGATTATCATATTCAAACAGAAAATAATAATTAGAATAGTTTTTTATTAAATTTTTTTAGTTTAAAGTTTGTTTATTTTTATATAACTCATTTTGCAATAATTTTTTTTAAAAATAATATATTAAAATAAAAAATAATTAATATATTAAAATAAAAAAAATAATTAATATATTAAAATAAAAAAAATAATTAATATATTAAAATAAAAAAAATAATTAATATA
>QKYT01000052.1:227764-255016 GCA_003550305.1 Glomus cerebriforme | reverse complement strand
AAAATAAAAAAAATAATTAATATATTAAAATAAAAAAAATAATTAATATATTAAAATCAGGACAGCTCTCCCTGCTAATTTTTATATCTATTTCTTCCAAGAAGTTTGGGAAAGAAAAGTTGTGCTTTTTGCCATTTTGCATTATAAAAATGGTCTTTTAGTCTTAGGAAAAGTTGTTCTATATTGTTGAAGTTAATTAAAAAACTTTAAAAAGTATGGATAATAGTTTTCAGTTTACCAAGTTTTTTCACAAGTTAGATTTATAACAACTTTCAGTTACCTATATCTTATTTTAAGTTGATACCTAAAAAGCTGTTTAGTATTCTTAGATACTTTTTATAAATACAAGATAAAAGAATAGAACTAAAAGTGGATCTAGTGTAAAGTTTTTTTGAAAGTAAAGCAATTTTTTACAGAGTTACTTGGTATATGGGCTTAGTACTGCAGGAAAAGTCTTTTCTGAAATATAAGTTTAATAAAAATTACTGTTTTTTTAATATTTTTATAATTAAATTTAGTGTTAGAAAGGTGGTAAAATATCAATTTTTTATGCTTATGAAGACAAATTTGAAAGACCTGGCTAAAGAGGATTCTGATGAAGCTAGCTTAGTGATTTAAATTGACTTAGATTCTGCTTTATTAAATTTGTATGAAATTGGTACTTTAGGCAGATGGAATAAAAGTACTGAAAAAATTGATTGATAACTAATCATCTGTTAATGATTAGTTCTCTTGTTATTACATTCTCTTAGTTTTTATTTTACAATTAGTGATCCCTAATTTAGCCTCTTAAGATGACATAACATATTATTATTAGAAAATCTAAAAAAAGAAAAAAAGGTGCAGAAGACATAGGTATAGGGTCAAATTATATTTACATAAGAAATTAGTGAGAGTAGTCATGTGGTCGAGAGTTATTTTTTCAAATAGGTATATCAAGAATTAAAATTCTTAAAAAGGGTCAAAACTTAATGCTATGTACCACTACCTATATAAGTAGTCATCTCGATTCAGTAGATAATAAAAGCTTTAGGCTATTAGAAATTGGCCTATTTAAAGAAGTTACCACTTATGTAATTAAAGATTTTTTAGTCAGCGTAAAATTACATTAGGTTCTTATCATTCAAAGATAATAGATAAGATAGTATAAGTAGTTAACTCAATTCATTTAAAGTATCTTTTATGCTAATAAGAACTGGTTAGTAGGGTAGAGGAATAAAGGTGAAATTGTTTTGTTTCTTTATTTGTATTTTTATTATTAGTAATTTTTAGATAGTCTTTTCTTTCTGAAGGTTGACACTAGCAGCCAGCTTCTATAATTCTTCTTAAAACATTTCATGCTATTTTGAAGATCCAAGTGCAATGTAATTGGTATTCTTTATCCTGAAGACTAGTACTAGCATCTAGTCTTTAGAACCTTATCAATGTTTTATACTAGTTTAAGAATCCAAGTGCAGTGTAATTGGTATTCTTTATCCTAGAAATTGGTACTAGTATCTAGTTTCTAGAACCTTGCTTATCAATATTTCATACTAGTTTGAGGATCCATAGAGATTGAAAAAAAATTCAAGTGAACTAAGTGAAGGGTATTCTTTTTGATGGAAAGATTCAAAAGGACTGGTTAAAGGAATTACTTTGGGTTTCTGGTACTGGGATTCAAAGTATGTTTTATCTAAGGAAGCTTAGCAATGTGATTTTACTCTGAGAACCTATATGATATAAGTGCAATAAGTTGGATATTTCTGCCTTTAAAGTGGAGAAAGAGGGCAAATATTTGATTAATTAAGACTGAAGAATATATTTCATTAGATTTTTTTATCTTTCAATAAACTACTTATTCAACTTATCCAATAATATTAATTTTAATTAGTATTATATTATTATATTTGCAATTATAACAAAATTTGTTAATAATCATAATCTTAATCTAGAGATAAATTTTAAAAAGTTTAACTAATATATATTAGAATTACTTAAACTCTTAACAAATATATTAAAAAAAAATAATACTTGTTAACATTTACAAAATAAATAAAATAAATATAATTTTAGTAAAGAATAGACATTTGCATTAGTCCTTTTTCAGAAAACTGATTGATGTAAAAGCTAAATAACTTTTTAAAAAGAAGACTCAAAAAGAAAAACAGTTAATATATATCAAATATCTGTTTATTTAATCTTATTTCATAGGATAAGAGTATTGAAAAAATGGCTTAACTAATAAATAAAATTATTTTATTTTATTTCATTTGTTTGTTGATTATAATATAGATGCAGTATTTTTAATCTATGAAAATACATTAAATTAAATAAAAATAACTTATATTTTTTCAAGTAATTATTATAAAAAAAAATACTTTTGATTAAAAAAATTTATGAAATTAGTACAGTCAGATGATTCAGATCTCCATATAGTTATCTAATCGATTTTCTTAAAATTAGTGATTGTATAAAAGTATGTTTATTTGTTATATAAAGATATTGAAATTAAAATTTTCTTAATTTTAGCTGAAATTAGTAAATATAATTCAGATATTTCTATTTTTGGCAATAGCCATTCAATAAAAAATTTTTGCTAATTTTTACATATATAATATTTATTTTTAAAAAGAAAATCATGTAATGTGGTAATTCTATCTGAAATTATTTTATAACTAAAATTACAGTGATTATGTAGAGGTTTATTTATTAATAAAAATAATATATATATTTAAGATTATGAGATGATAATGACTATAATTGATTTGTGATTATATAGGAGTAATTTGATATAATTTAAAACTGTTTTTCAAAATCAGATGTTTATAAAGAGTTGTGACTATATAGGAGGTGACTATATAGAGGTCTGACTGTATATAAAGATAAAAGCTACAAATTTAATTCATTTTAAAATTTTATACTATTATTTATTTTTAGATAAAAAAATTAATAATATTATGCATTTATTTCTAAATATAATTTATTTAGATTTTGATAATAGCATAGGATTTAGTGATAAATTATTAAATTAGATAATAGAATTATATATAAATAAATTTGAAATATTTCAATTTGCAAAAAATAAAAAAAAATAAAATAAGTATATAAACTGTTATACTAAAATAAAAACTGATAAAGGTTTATATGCAATTATACAGTTATTATTTAAATATTTCTTATCATATAAAAATTACTGAAATATCAATTTCTAATGTTATTTATTTTTATTCAAATTTTTAACATTTTAACTTTAGTTTTTATGAAATTACTGATGTAACTATTAAAAAAATTGTTTGTTTATATCTCAATTTAAAATTTTTTAATTTAAAAGAATATGATTATATTAGTAAAAAGCTGTAAATCAGCTTAATTTAAATATTTATGTTAAGAATTTCATAGATATTATAATATTTTCTAATTTTATTAGTACATTTAATAATTATCTTAAATAAATTAATAGTACTCAAAATATTATTTTTGTATTTCTTAATCAAAAATTAAGATAATGCTCTTTAGTTATACAATGGTATTCTTTTAATTTAACTAGTTTAAAGCAGGGATTATCAGCTTAGAAGAATTTTACTAAGTTATATATATATACTTTTATATATTAAAATAAGCCAATTATATAGAAGATCTGTGTAATATATTAATTTTCAAAAAAGAAGTTATGTATACTAACTTTTGTTCTTTATTTTTTGAATATAATTAGCAGAAAAAAAAAATGTGAAAAATAATTTGTTACAATTTAGAATTTACCTTATAAATAAATAATGATGACAAATAAAAGTATATATTATGAAAGATTATAGAACTTGCAATTTTAAAATTACTAGGCATAAAACTAATTATGTGTTTTATAAAATAGATTACTAAACTAAAAGGAATTAAAATTCTAAATTTATGTATTTTCAAAGTATTTTTAGCATTATACTATATGATAATACTAATTACTATTTTTATTTTTTTATTTTTTTTCCAATAAGATATAAAACATATAAAAATTTAGCTAACTTTTCTGCAAAAAATTAAGATATATACTATATAGTTCTGAAATTAAGCATCACCCGAAAATAAACATCCTTATATATAAGAAATAACCTAAAAATAAGCACTCTTTTAATAATAAATTTATGATATCTCGGCTAATATTTATCCTAGAGATATGAAATAACTACTATTGGATTCCTCTTATTGAGATGAATCCAATGAGCCAAATTACATTAATTTTTAATTACTGGATAACAAGATATCCTAAATACAAAATTAATATAAATATGATTTTTTTTAAAAAAAATTATACAGCGAAATTAAGCACCCCTATAATAAAAAAAGTGTGCTTAATTTCAGAACTATATGGTATATATCAAAAATTATACTTATATACAGGTACTAGGTCAAACAATTTTTTTTATTATAGATCATATCATTATATTTAAAAATTAAGATAATATAAATTGAAGTAATAGCTAATAGATATGATGCAATAGTAAAAAAATGCATTAAATATTTTAAGAATGAATATATATTTTGAAAGTAAATAACCTTTAGTATATTTATAATTCTAATCATACCATTCAATTAATAATATTTTTTTCTGATCATTTAATTTATTTTAATTAAGCAAAAGGTATAAAACAAATTTTAATAGGAAGAGATTTAAATATAAAAGTTTAGTTAGTAAAAGGCTCTGAAATATACCACACTTTTATTAATGAATCTTCTGCGGACAAAGATTATTTCTGTACAATCTAAACTTCAAGTTTTATTTTATCCATATATTGAACACCTTAATTAATATTCATATTTCTGTATGTCAACCTTTTAGAAAACTCAATTTTTGTATGAGAAACTTTACAAAAAAAATTTTTTTAGAAATACTAATTAAATTTAATACTATTCTGGTTTCTGAATCATTTGGATTTTCTTGACTTTTTTTTACTTTCATTAATAATTTAGCCTTCAAAATTCCAACTCTATGTTACAATTTCCTCTACTGACTTATTATATAATTGTAATTAAATTGCCATCAGCATAATATATCATCCTAAAAAATTTGAAGTATTTTGACTTCTAGTTTCAACCTTATCCAAAAGACTAAAAAAATGAAATGAATATTCTTCAAATACATAATAATTAACGATAAAATATAAAAAGTATATCATACATTCTTAATATAAATTTTGTATGTTGAACCCCTTTAACTCTGTAGTATATCTGTATACGAAAGTAAGATTTTATTGTAAATTTGTACACGGAGGCAATTTTTATTGTAAATTTGTACAACAAAGTAAATCATTGTTAGTTAAAATCCATATTCTAAACTTTGGCCAACTTTTCATATCTGTTTAATAAGAACTGAACTTCAATACTAAATCATTAAATCTGTACAATGAGGTTTCTATCAGTGTATTCAAGGACCCTATTAGTAATTATCAATTATGTAAAATAAAACTAAATAATATTACTACTGATTGCTTATTATTTTTATAATCTGATTTTAT
This sequence comes from Glomus cerebriforme, assembly GCA_003550305.1. Taxonomy (NCBI): domain Eukaryota; kingdom Fungi; phylum Glomeromycota; class Glomeromycetes; order Glomerales; family Glomeraceae; genus Glomus; species Glomus cerebriforme. The sequence continues at coordinate 249,533 of QKYT01000052.1, read as the reverse complement.
TTTTCAAAAATCACAAATACAAAAAGAAATCAAAGAAAAGTTATAATATAATTGAATTATATAGAAATGTATTGGGATGTTACAAAGAAATATACAAGAGAATATTATGATTATACCTGGTCTGATTTGCAAAAAACAATTCTAGAAGCTTTAGATTCAATATCATTAATTGCTATTAGAAAATTTGCAAGAAAATCTTGAAGATATATGGATATTTATCAAAAAAGAATTACTGAATTAGCAAAATTTGCAGTAAAAAATAAATCACATCATTATGAAATTTATAATGAAATAAATTTATATGTAATTTAATCACATGACTTAATTATAATTGGCTAATATACTGTATATATTACGCGTTGCTTACATAATCTGAAAAATTGAGACACACAAAAATGATTCCTTTTACTGAGTTTTAGTAAATAGATTTCATTTTTTATTATTTTATCAAAATTGGATCATCAGATTAAATTTTATTCAACAAAATTTTGGGCAACGGTAATTTGGGCCAAGATTAGGCCACTCGCTGTTATGCACGGAGTATATGCAATATACAACTTGCTGCTAGATTGTGATTTTAGTAGTAGTCTTTATCTAGTCTGTTATGGCCAAGTGATAAAAATTGAATGGCGCAGTACGCGTTGCGCTTATTATTATTTTGTTTTACATATAGTGTGCACATAGTTTGCGCGTGCACACGAAATTATCTGCATGACATAATTTCTATGGAAGACTCAACGTTAATTCGTCCGAATTTCTTCTAAGAGAGACTTCCACCTGAAATTTAACCATATTTATCTGTTGTTTTTATTAGTGTGGTATGCTGTCATAAGTAGATCTGAAAGCAAATTGTCTTGTTTATTGTTACACTTCGCGTGATTGAAGAAACAATTTATACTTAATTGGTTTCATTACTTGTACCGCATAATAATTCGTAAGCACTTTTTTTTTTAATAAATTTGAGCCACATTTTTTTTAAAACTTGTTGAATTCTCTTATTTAAAATTACGAAAATGAAACCTTATTTTCTGTTCTTTTTTATAGTTCATACGTATTGTGCTTTGATTCCTAATAATAAGGTTAACACAAATTCCGATTCCGCCCAAGATTTTAGTCTGGTAGAGGGAATTACATATAAAATTGTGCATTTGAAGTCTGGTTCGAACTTGGATAGTGATGGCAACGATATTTATGTCAGTTCTGCATTTAACCCATACCAATATTGGTCATTTCGAAAGGCTAATGACAATGATTATAATATCATAAGCGCAAAAACAAGTTTGAATTTAGATAGTGATGGCCAAAAAACATACTTCGGTACTCCTAGTTTATCTAACCGGTATCAGCAATGGATATTTAAAAAGATTAATGATGATATATATAATATTGCTCATGCGAATTCTGAATCTCGTAATTTAGATAGCAATGGTCGAGATGTTTATATCGGCTCTAGTTCTAAGACCAATTCTTATCAACAATGGTCTATTAAACCAAGCAATTATAAATTAAACGCGGTAGTCGAAAACTTTGAATATCCTCCAGATCTAAAATATAAACTGGATCGTTACAAGACACGCACCAGCCTCCTAAGCGGTAGTATTTTAATTCGCAATCCGACAAATGCAACAATAATACAAACAATCGATAAAACCGAAAGGAAAGTAAATAGTTATACTTTGAGAATCAGAAAGTCAGAGTCATTCAAAGTCATAAAGGATATTGGTTTGTCGTTTAATATTGGTAGAACCATTTTTGGGTTATTAGGGATAAACACAGGTTTCCATGGCGGGATTAAAAGTGAATTCAATTCAACGTACGAAGAAGAATATAGGGAATCTGTAAGTGAAGAAGTTAAATATCGTATCCAACAGAAAGTCAAAGTACCATCCAATACCTCGATAATGGTCAATAGCTCGGTAGATAAGATTAGAATTAATATACCATTCAAAGCAAAAATTCGAATCACTGCCAAAGCGGATAGACTAGACGAAAATGGAAAGATTGTTCCAATGACTGATGTCGACGCTAATGCGCTTAGATGTTACCTTCAAAAGGAATATTATGATGCTGAAAGTATAACTGAGGAAGGGAATTCCCTTATTATTAGTACAAAAGGTACTTTAAGAATGGATGGCTATGGATATGATGCATTAATTGAAGCAATTCCTATTAAACTCAATCCGAATCCCCCATCTTCGATCCCGACTAATTCTAGTCCTAATCCTAATCCTACTAATCCTACTTACCCTGATCCTTACCCCGATCCTTACCCCGATCCTTACCCCGACTACCCCGATTCCTATCCTCCTATCAACCCTACTAGCCCTGAACATAATCCGTTCTCGGAATCCTCGGTCTTGCTTTATTTCACACTTTATCTTTTAGCTATTTTCTCCTTTTTTTCCCTTCTGTGCTTCACCGTATACAAATTTTGTTTTAATAGACTCGAATCATACAAAAATCGCATTCTTCTTCCTTGAACCTTATTGCAAATTATATAGTTATATCTACATATCTTATAAAATATTATTTATAAAAATTATTCCATTTGACCTTTTTTTATTCTTAAATTTTTTATTAATAAAAAAAAGAAGCTTTTCTAGTCTTCATTTTGGGATGCAATAAATTCTAAAGTTAGCGTCAACAAAGTTATTTCTGTTTTCGTCCTTTTACAGTACATAAAACACATGTTCAATGTAATTTCATTGGTAATATTCTAAATTTATTCTGTTTGTCCTTTAATATATTGCATCAAAGTATTATAATTGATAGCATCAGGATCAATGTCTTAAAGACTTAGATATCCTTTTAATAACGTATTGTAGACTTTCATATTCGGAGAAATTCCACATTTAACCATTTTATTAAATATTTCTTTTCCTCTTTAAGATTTTGTTGATTAATACAGTCATTAGTAAAAGTATTGACCGTTATGACATTCGAATTTAATGTTGATTTTGACATCTGATCAAATTTGAGGCGTGCCATTAAATTTTATTTACAAATTTATCTGGACCTGGTTTAATATTTACTATTATAAAGCAAATGTATCGTCCTTGAAATCTTAATGATAGGATCGGCATAGTGCATAAGTTTTTCATAATCTCCTAAATTAGCCACATTAGAGTGATTAGCGTTAAGTTTAACCTTCATGGAAGACATTATCTCGAGACATTTTTCCGCACTTTTTAAATTACGAACTTGTAAAAATCCGTGGTAGACCCTTTTTTCCATTTCTTAGTGCACCAGTAATTTTCTTATTTTGCCGAAACGTAATTTGACACGTTTAAAAGACGCGATGACTAATGTTATAAAAATCGCCCCAAATAGGATCTGACGCACAACATTGAACATTTCATATTACATGTATTATACAGTACTAATTATAACTAATATACGTATGGACATGTTCTTTTGACATTCCGTTAACATTTCGCATACATAACTATTATTAATTCATATGAATTTAGGGATAAATTCAAATTATTCGATTTCATATCATTAAGAAATCAATTCAGCCATTTTTAATACGAATCGTAATTTTTCAATCGTGTAATTAACTTAATTAACCGTGCGTAATCATAATTGTAAAGCACCTTTTTCGATAAGGTTTCATATGTTGAGATAATCTTTTTCCAACTCTTGTCGAAAACATCAAACATATAGTTGATCATCTTGCTTTGTTTGATTTTGACATAAGAGATAAGAGACGAATGTTTTTGCCTCGTACATTTAGTCAAACTATTAGACAAGGAAGTCCATAAAAAATTTGATGATTTAATAGACCAATTTAATAAAATAGTTCTATTATATGGTGACAAAATTTTTGGCGTGATTTCAATGCCTTCAAAAATTAGGGTTACATTTTATGGAAATTTCTCTGTCACCTGTTATCACGTGGAAGTAAAAATTTATAAATTTTCGTGGGTAGATCTCACGTTAATATACATCCTTTCTCAATTATGTCGTTTATAGAATATTTCAAAGTATTAATTATAATTATTGTTTATTTGTTCCTGTTTTGAGTTAAAGGGCTAATATCTATTACATTGAATTAGAATGATATTTTGTGTGCCTTTTCGGCTCTTGAGGGAAAAGATTTTAGCACGTAAATATTATAGTTCCTTTTATAGTACTATGTAATGATAAATATTTAGCGTAATAAAATAATTTTTATAATTTTTACACAAATTCTTAAAAGAATTTAAAATGGTTCGATATTAAAAAATTTTTTTTTTCATAATTATTCAAAAAGGCAAGAAAGTCGCGACTATCTTGCTCCTATCTTTACACAACTTATAATTTCCACAAGCGATTTAGAAACCAACAAGTTTGTTCTTACTTCGCTTTTGTTTGAAATATGGCAACAACATCAAGTTCAAGCGGGTGTTTATAATAAATTTTAAAAACATAATATGCTATAAAGGAATCTTTTATATTTAACTTGATGATTTTCTTTTAGATCAATTGGATTATAATATTCTTAAGGTGAAATATAAAATGAGTACAGATCTATACTTGGAATTGATAGAAACGTTAAATATGGAAAACGAATTTAGAAAATTATTATACTCGATTCCACGTCTGGTAATTAACGTTTACTTTTCTTTTTCTGTTTGCAATTGTTTAATTTATCTATTTAAATTGTATGTTCTTCAATAGACGGTTCAAAAGATTATTGAGAATGTAATATATTCAACTCCATCATATGGTTTTAAAGTTGTTTATGATCCAGCTTTAAATGTGTGCAACAGTCTTGATGATCAACATAGATCAGAATTGATTTCGAGCTTATTGCAAATGATTGTAGAATACGGCAAAATTATTAAAGCGGGTAACATTTTTATTTATATAATTTCTTTGTATCCCATAATATGAAAGATACTAGCTTGATTTAAATTCTTATGCAAACTTCTTTCTATTATATATTATTAGATGATCAACTTTTTATTGAATTGTTTCGTTCTACCGCGAGACACATCGAAAATCATTTAGATTCTAATCTATCATCGAGTCAAAAACTTGATACTTCACAAAATCTTGAAAATATTCAGAATAATGCTGAAATAGATTATTTCTTTTCGACTTTATATTATCCTGATTTAGATTCCCAAGCAAAATCGCGTCAAAAACGTGTTTATCAACCAGTAAAATTAAAAAGTAAGAATACAACTCAAATCGACAATACTTCAAAGTAAGATACTACTCTTTCAATATTAATATTACTTTTATTTATTAAAACTATATAATATATTACATTTCTTATTTAATGATTTTAGATTATTTGAAGATTTACATGCAAATCTGCAACGAGCCCCTAGAGATAATCATAAATATCTTTATCAATTGTTATGCTTATTTGATTATCTTGCGTTTATCATTTGTAAGGATGAACAACAGGCTTATCAAGTCAATTCTTTAATGAAATTAATAATGCATCGAGTAATTCAGCGGCTAAAAAAAGCAAATCTGACCAGTAATGTGTTTAATATTGGTATATATTAAAATGAAAATAATATAACACAAATTTATTGAATCGTTCGTTCAATATAATTAGATTCATTAAATTCACTTAATGGAATATATTCTAATGATAACGAATCAATCAATAATCTCATAAAATATATTGATGCCGAACCACAAAAAAAGCTTTCTAATTTAGAGGTAAATAATATTTGAAATTTTCTATAATAACTCTTAATTTGATTAAAATCGTTCAATTCTCTAGTTTCGATCAAAAAGAATAGCTCATCGGTAAAATATACATTCTATTTTTTTTGTTAATGTGTGAATTGGTGTTATATGACAGTTAATAGAAAGTTTGATCGATCTAGTTTACAAGAGGATAAATCAGAATATCGAAATGCAACTTTAAATCTAAAAGCAGCTTATCATATGAATTCAAAAAATTCCGAACCTTTAAATAAGCACGAAGAGGCATTTATCACGATTTGTCATTATCTGCGACAAAATCTTAATTATGATGTATCATTTGCTAATCGAATGGAAGACTCTGACTTGACTTTCAAATTAAGAACGCCAATAGAAGGTCTAACAAAAAAAGATCTATCCAGTTATTGTCATTGGGTGATAAACTCTATCAGATTTCGACGTCTTGGATTCGTATCTCTTTTAAAATTAATGCTGCAATATGTGGATCTATTTAACGAGTAAGTAAATCAATATCATTCCCGATTTCTTTGAAGCTTTTTATTTTTATATTCATATCCTTATTATTACACGACCAGCTTAAACATAAATGAAGATATTTTTAGTGAGTTGATAGGTGAATATGGATTTCAACGAGAAGTATATCAGAGTATTAAAAGGCTCATTAAAAGTCCTGGTGGAACTGTGCCTGAAATTAAAGCAAGTATATGAATATAATCAAATCATTATTTTTAAAATATTTCATCAAACTAATTAATATTTAAATAATCAAAAGACTGGTATGAATCTATTCCTTAAAGCATTCTCTCTATTATCCCGCCATACAAGATGTTTATTTCGTGATTTTATGTTAAATGACAGGTAATTTTTATGAAAGCTATTTCTAAGATTTAGAATAATTTCTACAAAAGCTTACTTATTTATTAAACAGACCTTCTGATACAAACATTAAAGCACCTATTTTTGACGATTGGTCAATATGGCCATTTGAATATAATCAGCGTCTTACTACGCTCTGTAATCAAATAGTTTTCACAGCGGAGACAAACAGCCAAATAGATGGTGATGATAAATCGCAGCTAATAGTTAAAAATAAAGAGGAATATATTAGATCTAGTGATATAGACGCACTTATTGAGGTATAATCAATGTTTAAATTTAAATTATTTTTATATATTTATTCGTTACTTATTTTCAATAATTTATTTGTTTATACAGTTATCAATGGTTGCACCTTATTTTATGCTCGACAGATTATTATTGGACTGTATACATAATAAAGGCGAAGGAATATTAATTCTTGATATTTTACGTGAAATTGGATCAGTATGTTGGTTCCGTCAAACTTCAAAGTCTCCTGCTTTGTTGATTAAAGTGATCCAATGTAAAATGTCTTCACTTGACAAAGGAACCTTTTGTTTTAACTTACAAGAACAAAAAAACTTGATTGATTTCCTTATTCTTGCGATGATGGTAAAGTAGAGCTTACATTTTTCAGTCATCTTGTTTCTTGTTGATTATTCAATAACTTATATTTAAAATAAATTCATGTGAAAAAGGGTAATACTGCTAAAAAACCCATAGAATTGACTCTTTTGGATATAGGAGAATGGAGCAATAATAATATTTTACTTGATATCAGAGAATATGTCAAGTATTGTGTAATGCCTTACTTGAAGAACTCAAATTTAATTGGAAGAAAAATCACTTTGTCTTTATCACTTGATATCCTTAAGGCTCTTTTATTTCACCCTATGTCAACATTACCACCAGCTGATACAAATTGGTTTATAAGGTCAAATCCTTTTTCATTATTGAAATCTATGGTGTCGCTATTTAATCAACGTAAAGCCATGTCTTCCTTAGTGATAAATAAAATAGATAGTATATATGTGGTGCTTAAAAAATTGATAAAAATATTGGCAGGGTATATTTCATCCCTTCCAGACAATTATAATCAATATGGTAAGTTGATTTTATTTTATAATTCATAATTAATATTCCTGAGGATTTTATTGATATTAACATTAAACGTTTTTGTTAGATATTCATAATTCAAATACCAATTTGATTCGTCAGTTTTACAACGAATCTCAGGAATTTGGTAAATTATTAAATTATTTACTATATTTAATTATTCAATTAATAATATTTTAATTTTAACTACTATAGACTGGACTACGCAACTTTTTTTGCGAAGTTTATTTGAAAGGTGTGAAGTTCGATTAGGATTGAGGATAGGAAAACCTATTATACCTGCTATGCTTTTTTCCTTTTGTGACTTATCTAAAGAAGAATTTATGGTGATTGAGGTTGATGATGAAAATATGTCAGAAAAAACAACAGAAATTAAACGGATGATGGCATTTTTGGAAGTTTGTAGAGTATCGGATGATTGGTGTAAGAAATTTAGTTTGGTAAGTTTCTTATGTAAAAAAAAAAAAAAAAATTAAATATATCTCATCTATTTTTGTTTATATTTAACTGATATATTAGGCTTTAAACAAGTCACAAACTACTACAAAACCTTCCTTACGTAATCTTTTCCGAACAATCGCACCTCTTGCATTCTGTTACATACTTGCAAACAGTGCTGAAGAGGAATCTTCATATTTATTGGATAAGTTATTGAAAGAATTATTTTTTTACGGTTGTTTACCAGCTGCTGAATTGTTAACGATTGATAAAGATAATGAACTAAATGAATTAGCTATTGCAGACTTAGTATTTGACGGTATATATATGTTTTTCTAAAATCTTTCTAGGTTTTTATTTTATTTCTTTAAATACTAATTGAATTAATTATACACCTGAAATAGAACGGATATCATTATGTTGTTTAAGATTTTCATTCATCGATATTTTAACATCATTACACTTTCTCAAGGAACAGCAAAAAACGAGTTATAATGATGATTCATTGGAGCATCAAGTAGATGAACAACAATTTTCATCGCAAAATGTCATTAGCGATTTTCGTATTATTCACAATATTATCAAAGGAAAAAAGGTATTGAAATAATAAATTTTTTTTAGGATCAATATTATTTTATTCTATTTATTCATTAATTTATTTATTATAGGAATCCTTTATAACATCTAATTCTACACTGAATTATTTTATTGTATTATTTTATACTATAGTCCAAGCACTTCCTCTGTTATCTTTTTCGTTTAAAGCTGAAGAAAGTTTATATATATTTTTATTGTTTATTGTGGATCAGATTGACAATGCACGTACAGTACTGATTCACGAAGAGAAATCAACAACAGATACTATGGTTGGTAATGTTGATGATGATTCTTCAAACAACAAAAGGAGTCACAGGAAGAAAAAGAAAGCAGAGAAACGTCAAAATGATAAACAAGAATTGGAACAACAATTAGAGCGATTGGAATCAGTACGAGAAATAGATAGTAGAAAAACAGCGGATAAAATTTATTCAGAAGCAAATGTTAAAGGAAGAAATCCAGTTATTAGATCAGTAACAATTGAATATTCCGAATGGCAAGAAAAACTTCTCATCAAAGGTATTAATAAAGTGAAAAATAATAATTTGGGATGGAGATTCACAGTAGCAGATGCATTGGGAATTCGAGATGAACTTATAGATCATAGTAAGTAATAATTAATAATATTACTATTTCTATAATGCAATAAAGTAGCTATTTTAATTTTTTTTTCAGTTGTACCTTTAGTATTAAATTTAATTCTTTAGTTTATACTGTATGAGAAAATTAATTTTAATCCATAATAATTAGACATCTATATAAAAAAATTTAATAAAGCCAATAAAGTTCTATGCTTTAGAATTAGATACAATCATCGATCATTTCAAATATTCAACCATTTTTTGCTTTACTAAATTTTGGTTTCTAGCTAGAACATATCACCTGAATGTCAATTTTGGCGAAGCCAAAATTGAGCACTTAGCGTCTGCAGGAGGCGCAGACTTAACAGTAATACTAATTATAAATTAGTATCACATGATCACATGACACTAATGATGAGTGAAATAGTAAACTTAATAATTATTTGATTTAAATTAAAATTTTCTATTAAAAATCCCAGATTACATTTTCTGACAATAATTTTACCCATTTTGGATTTAGTTACAAGCTTTCCATTGAAGGTATAAATTCAACAGTTTTATATATTTATAATAATTTTTAGGCAAATTATATTATTTAAAGAAATTGAATAAAATACCAGCCAGCTTCTTTGAAATAACATGAATATGGTGCACATGGTCTAAAGCCACTACTTTTTATTTTGTGGCCAAATTTCTCAAGCAACGATCATATCACGTGAAACAAATTTTATTGGTCAAATATCATGTGAAACGAATTTTATTTTTAGTATTATATTTTCAGGAATTTGTCACATCTTGTTTCTAAAGAAATTGAATTTAATGCTTCAATAACTATTTTTTCTAATCCTTTAAAAGAATAATCATAATTATTACAGGTATAACATTTAGCAGCATTCTAAAACATTTTAATAAAGTTTAACTTACAATGAAATTTTGGATAAAAGATAACTTTGTATTTATGATTTTCAATAACTTCTCTAACTATGGCCTCTGTGCTAGAAAATCAGGTTGAAGTAAAAGCACATGAACTGCATAGCAACTATCTGCAATAGAAGAATATTTTTTACAATCAGAATAAATACAATTAAATCCACTTTTTAATCACAAATCACATTATTCTTCCAAAATTAAATGAATTCCCTTTAGTTGCCTATCTAAAAGATGCATTAATTATATTGATCCATCAGGCATTAATCCATCTCTAAACTTTCTCTTACCTTCTGATTTAAGATTCATTTTTGATATAATTAAGACATCTTTTATATATGCAGCATGAAATGTTGCATTATTAAATGCAAATATCATAATTTTATCAGGATGCAATTTTCAAAAATTGGAATAGCTTTTTCAGTAATCTAATTTAATTTATAAAATAATAAATTTATTTTAAAATAAATAACAAATCATAATTAAATAAAATATATTTTATCTGCTTAATCAAATCTACAGTTTTCCACCAACTATCACAATTAGCATCTGATTTTATTATAATATATACTTCATCTTGTTTAAATTTTAATTGATCATTAATTTCTATTAAAAAATTACTAATATGCAAACTTAAACTTACCTCTTTTTATGAAAAGGCTGGTATTTAACAGGTTTTCAGTAAAGATGATGCTGCAATTATTTTTCCAAATCTACAATATTGCAGAATTTTAAATTGAATTGTACATAGTAATCTGCAATTTTGCAATTCCAATTATATAATTTATATAAAATACAAAATTGCAAATTACTTAAGATCTAGTAATTAGATTTTATTAAAATTTATACCATTTGAATCCTCTTATTGAGATGAATTAAATAGTATAAATATTGTTTTTTTTAACATCAATATTGATAGAGATATAACTATACAAACATTTAATAATTTTTAGAAACAAAACATAATCAATGATTAGATTTTAATAAATATTATATTAATCAATTCATCTCTATGAAAGGATTCAAATAGTAATAAAATTATTATTCTAGCATCAGTTATACTTTAATAAAGTTTATAATATATAATTTTGGCCACAATTATACAGAATTGTAGAATCAGACCTTAATTTTTACAATTATTTGCAATATCACAAATCATAATTATTTCTTAATTGCCTATTTGCAGACTTATCCTTAGTTTTCAAAATGTTTTTTTGCCATCATTAATATAAAACATTGATTTATCATAAGTTACCAATATATATCTTTTTTTACTTTCATTTAAATTGAGTTCTATCAACATCATAATATCATTATCTGAAAGTTTTAGTATCTATTATTCTAATTGTGCTATTTCTGCTAAAAATTCTTTGCTGATATACAAGTATATTAAGTTACTTATACCCATCATAATAAATATTTTTCTTTTCTATAGACCTGTATAAAATGACTAACCAAAATTCTTTAACCATTTATATGCAGTTGTATTAGAAATTATTTTTTTATTTTCAATTTTAATACTTAAAAAGAATTCTTATTTAACATATTCCCTATAGTTATATCGCAACTAAGGTTGCTTGCCGAAATCTAGGGGTTTAGGCAAGATGGCGTTTTACCAAAAAGTGAAATTCTGCCAAAACTATATTAAAGTTATATTAAAAAACTGGCAAACTCTGAAGAAAAGCAAAACTGCTGAAACCTATTATAATTGCCAAAAATGCTAAAACTCTGCTGAAACTATAATAAATCTATAGTAAAATTTTGATAAAACTAATCATAGGATTTTGAAGAGGTTTAGGCAAGCAACCTTAATCGCAACTAATATTCTAAAAATATTCAATAATTATTTGATGAATATCTTTATTTTTTAATAAACTCTTAATTTTTTAATGTTTACTATATATTGATACTAGAATTGAATGGTATTTCACAAAATTTTTTGTCTATATTCTTATTAAATATGCTTAATATTCATCTTTTTCAATACTAACTATTATTGGTTTACTTGCTTTTATATATTTATAACTAGCTAATCTCAAATTAATATATTGAAAAGTAAGTTGCAAATAGTTTTTAATTTAAAAAATTAAAAAATTGTTTTTAATTAATGTATTCAATTTTTTTAATGCTAAATTAAACTCCTCTTTTTCTATAATTTTGTCAAGATTTTTTAAATTATTAACTATATTATTAATCAGTTTATCTAATAAAATAGATGATGAATTATTAGAAAAATACTTAGTAATACTTGTAAAAACTTTATATGTAGCTTTTGCAATTACTTTTTTTTTGTTTCTTTATTCTGTCAGAATTGCTATAATATGTTAATAGACATTTATTATTAAAAATTGCAGAATTTTTTGCATTTTAACATATAATATCAACTAAGACTTTTAAAATTTCAGATTTGAAAATAATTTTAAATTTTAGTTTTAGAATTTTAGATTTGCCAAAATATTTTAGATTTAGGATTAAACTTACAAATTTCATAAATCCTGAACTTTTATTTTTAGATAACAAAAAATAACTTATAAAGATTTTAAATACTTATACTAATATTTTATATTCTATATTAAAATATATCATATCATTAAAAGTTTTTGTTTTAGCTAACTCATTTAATGTTAGTAAGTGTAGCTAGTATATTATATATTCTAATGGTTATTTTATCAATTATAGAGATTTTAAAGGGGTTGTAAAAAAAAGTTGCTAATAGAATTAGAAAATCATATTTAAAATTCATTGATATAAGATTTTATAAATTATATTTTAAAATTAAAAGATTTGAGATTTTTTCTGTTAAAAAAGAATTATATAAGTTAAAGGATTATTTAGTTTAACTTAAATCAGATTATTTTAAAAGTTAAATATAAATCTTTTCTTTTAAAAGAAATTCTAATCTACTGAAAATGAAATTACCTTAAACAAAGAAGCTAATAATCAAATTATTGTAAAATACAAATACTTGAGATTAGAAAAATTGGAAAGAGTTTCATTAATTTTCAAGTTTAATTATTTATAAAATATTCTATTTGCGATATTAAGTATAAAAAGAATCAGTTATATGATGTTCTTTGTGATAAGTATTTTATACTTAAATACTACTAGTAAAAACTATATAAGCTAAACTATAAGGAATTAATATTTAGAAAAATAACCAAAATTTTGCAAAAGATATCTTTAGTATTAAACCTAAGTAAAAAATAGCTGAAAAAATAATTAATGCTATATCAAAATCATATTATCTTATAAAATTATTAGAAGAGATTATTAATATAAAGAAAATAAAAGATTTTTAGAAACTTATTCTAATTTTTTAAGTGAAAAATCCAGTACAACTCTAATTTAATCTTTTATTATAGTTAATATTCAGTTTGGTTCTAATCTGCAAAAAAAAAAAGAATCACAATTATATTAAAAATCAGATTTCTTAATAAATTTTTATTAATTTTGTATAAATATTAAAATATTTTTTATTCTCATTAATAATCTTAACCAAAAATTATTTTTTTGATTAATAATTTAAAGAAAATATATATTGGTAATTGGTAAATAATCCTGTCTTATCTATGTTATAAATTTACTTAAAAAGATAATTTATATACTTTTCATACAATAATAGTAAGTCTTCATCAATAGCAATTTGATTAATAAAAACTGCTTCTTTTTGTAGTTTTTGCTGATGAATTTCATTATACTTTTTAAATTTTTAAAGCCAATTAGAAAAAAACTGCAATGCATTCTTAGAAACTTTGAACCTACTTACTAATACTTTAATTTTTTTAATTAATATTGCATTACTTAATATTGCTCTATATAATAATACAATACATACTTTTAAATGCAAGCTCAAATTCTAAAAAAGTAATACTTTTACAATGTTTTTATTTTAAGTGAATAACCTCACTAGAAAATCATTTATCCTTTATTTATAAAATTCATGCAGGTTACTATAGTTTTATTAATTCTAACTTTCTATTTTTATTTAACTTAATCTACATATTGATCTCTTGTCTTTTTATTACTATTAATATAAAGACAGAATTTATATTTCTAAATATCTGTTAGAGTAACTTTTTTTTTAGATGGCATATTGATAAAAGTTCAGGTGTTTTATTTAAATTCCCATAGTAATGTATAGTATATTATGTAAAGAATGCAGCACATTATGCAACTGTCATATAAAAGTTATATAGATAGAAATTTCAAATATAAATAATATCAAAAATTATTGTATGGTATAAATATATAATGCACATTTAACATTAATTTTCCAATTTGGGATTAAGCTAAGAAATATATTTAGAAAAGGTATGCATTTATAAGTGATACACTTAGAGAGAAACAACTGTAGAAATAAAATTTACCAAAATAATTTAATATAAGGTAACTATTATATTCAAGTTATTTTGAAATAGAATTCATTAATTTAATTTTAATTTATAAAAAAATATACATATTCAATTATTAATTATAAAATCTGCTTCAGTATTTAGAAAGTATTATTATAGATTGTTAAAAATTTTTTTTAAAATGAAATTTTATTTTAAATTTTTATAATTGGTAATAAAGTTAAAGAAATATTCTTTATAAGATATTCTAAAACTCATTCAAGTTTTATATTATTTTTATAGCATTGAGATACTATGCTTATAAATCTTTTTTTTCCATTTAATACCTTTTTTTTGACTATGATAAGGATTGATTATACATCTATTATGTTTTTTCTGAGTTTTAGCAATTCAGCAGTAATTCAGCCACTCCTACTGAATGGAATAAAGGTAAATGCATTATATTTTACCTGCTGAAGGTTTCTTTACTTTCTTCTTAAACCTTTTAAGCAGCATCTGTAATTGGTAGCAAAATATATCACACTATAAACATTGTGATAATTGCAAGCCTTTTACAAGTTCTCCAGCTTTGCTATTATTAGTATAAATATCTAAATTCTGAACCAAGTACCACGAACAATATCCTATTTTTTTTTCACAAGTTCAGATTTAAAGTGACATAAGCAGTCCTTTTGGTAATTACCATTTCTTTGATTTCTTGCTTTAAATATATTCATTCCAAAAGGATAACATAACCCAATTGATGTTGTTGAAGATCTGTGATCTGTCATTCAGGTGATAGGTCATCTTGTTGATGACTTGTGCGTTGGCCTTTTGTGTGGCTTTGTGCACATCTGTAATTGAATAGAGTCGTTTTCCTCTGGATGTTTTGACAACAACAACCCTTCCAGATGTGGCCTATTGTCGCAATGTTTTGCTTGATAGTCTTGTTCTGTGTAATAATAAAAAAAAAAGAGGTTTTTGTTTAGAAATGTAAGCTACTAACACTCTAGCAGTACTGTGTTTGTCGAAATTATTTTTTCTTTATATTCAAATAATTCAATACAAAATGCGGAGATTCACAAAACCGTATTAACGAGAAATGAGGTTTATTCTAGAATGTGCGATAGTCTGTTCATTTTTGAATATAATATATTATAATGCCATAATTAATTTTATCATAAAAACAAAAGGTAACACAAAATATACCCGGAAAATTAAACGTTTTGTGCGACGTAAGATAATAATACAAAGGATTAGGGGATTTTCTGATTGTTTGAAGGGTTGGAGCAATGCAACACTCACAAAGAAACTTAATATTGTGAATTCAGGTGCTGAGAAGAAATTTTTGACTGGTTTGAGAAATAAGATCATCAATTCAAATAAGCATACATATGACTTTATAATATACGTTTAGAATACTGCGTAGCGTATCATGTGGTCAAGAACTCTATTCAGTATATATGCAAGTGTATCAAAAATAACATAATATTTTTTTAAAAAAAAAATGTGTGAACGCAGTAAAAAATGAATAATCAGTTTATCAAATATAATTAAAGAATCCAATCAAAGTTGCGTAAATTACTGCGCATACTGCGTATTGTTAAACTGTTACACGTTATTTCAGCCCAATGGCGGTTTAGTAATCATTTCTTTATAAATAGTGTCAATCCGTCAAACTTCGAATTTTTTAACCTCCTTCTTGAAATGTTATTTAATTTTCCATTTGATGTAATAGTTAATATACTTGATTTATTAACAATACAAGATATAGTAAAATTACGATTAGTTAATAAATCGTTTGATAAATTAATAAAAGAATATGGATTTAAATTATATTTCACAAACCAAAAATGGAATATGATAATATCCAACCTTAATTTACAAAAACAACATCCTTCATCATCATCCTCTTTGAATGATAATTGGCAAAAAAAAGTTTCATTTGGATATATTACACATCAAAATTGGAAGAAAAAACTTTTTTCTTCAACAATTATAATGAAAAATGGACAATCATTAATTCCAACATTAAAATTTGATAAAGAAAAATTATTAATAAGTATGGGAAATTGTATTGAAATATTTTATTTTAATAAAAATTCTTATGGGGATTTCAATTATAAAAAAAGGAATTTTGAATGGTTTATCGCACATAATAACGATATTACTGATATTTTATTAAGTGGGGGGAATGATGATGAGATTATATATACAAGTTCCGTGGATAATACTATAAAAAAATGGAATATAAAAAAATTAAATCATAATAATCATTATTATAATAATCGTTCAGATTATAATCGTCCTTTAACCCACAAAAAGTTGTTCAAAGGACATCAAAATTCAGTGCAATCAATTTATGCATTTCCAGATGATTCTTTAAACTTATATTCTGTTGGATTTGATGGTACATTAAGAATGTGGAATACTGAAACAACTCAAAATAAATTAGAAATTCCATTACCCGGTAGACCAAGGATTATCCGTGGATTATCCTCAAAGAATAACTTAATTGGCGTAGGAAATAGAAGTAAAGAACATTTTACTTTATATTACGTTACACCAAATGATTTAGTTAAACACGCTACGGGAATAAAGGAACATCAAAGTACTGTTTATGCCATAGCTTCAAATCAAAATATACCAAATACCTTCGTAACTGGATGTTATGATGGTATTTGTAGATTATTTGATGTTAGAACAATGCAATGTGTTGCTTCTTATAGAGATCCTTACGATTATCATCCTGGTGAGTGAATTATTTATTCTATTTAGGAGATAAAATTATTTTCATTTGACTTATCTTTTAATTGTTTTTTTTTAGTATTTTCTGTGGATTATGATGCTTATAGAATGGCGGCTGGCGCCTCGAGAAATGGTATAATTAGAATTTTTGATTTACGTTATAATAAAAATAATTATCAGGAGTTAAAAAAAGGTGTAAGGAAAAATGATGGTTGGTCTCTTTATCTTGGAAACAATCGTTCTCCTGTCTATTCATTACAGGTAAAAATTATTTCTTTAAAAAAAAAATGTAATCTTTTTTTTGGAGAGATTATTAACATTTTTTTTTTAATTTATGTCAATAGATGGAACATTCAAAAATATTTGCAGCATTATCTAATATGACGTGGATGCTGGACTTTTCTAAAGATAAAATGAATAATAATAATAATTCTTGTTTACAATATGCTCATTCTAAAAAATGGTTAGGTTGACCAGCAGATTTAGTAAAAATATTTTTATATACTGTAATAATAAGAGTAATAATAATAATAAAAATAGAATAGAACGGTTTAAAAAATTTACTTTTACTTTACCATGTGATGTATCATGTATGTGATAAAATGACTTTATGTACACTACGTCATTTTGTGTGTGATATCCTTCATTATGTGACTTGTGTGATTCGACCGTTGTTTATAAAAAAAGAAAACAATGCCTGATATAAACGTTTGTTGTGATAATAAAGAAACTTGAGTAACGTTACATTCCAAATGCGGCAAAGAAAAAATAAGGATATGAAACTTGTATCGTAATCCCGGAAATATTTTAAAACCGAACAAGTTCAAAAACTTGAACTTAATTATCGATACTTGCCTAATTTATAACAAAATTTAATTAATTAAATGCCCTGATTTGGTAAAGAAATTATGTAAAGTATGCAGTTCCATCAGTGAATCAGTGATTATTTCTTATATAGTACCACAATGTTCCACAGTACCATAAAGTCCAAACAAAACATTTTAAGCAAACAAATAAACTCAAATTACCATTCCCGAAATCGGCTAAAAATAAGTTATATACATAACTACGCATGGCAATAAAATACAAAGCATACCAGATACACTTCTTTCATGATCGTTTCATTTCCATTTAAATCTTAATACAATAAAGAAAAAATTAATAATACAACAAAGGGCCCATTGATGTGATGTGATAAAGAAACTGCATCGTACAAATCGTACAATTGTAGTGATTCTTTTGTGACTTTTTAATTGTATAAACTACAAAGCCTGATATTTATTATTGTAAAAAATAATATCATGAATAGAATCTATAAATATGGACTAAAATGAAATATACTTTACCGTAGTTGTTGTTTTTCTCAGTGCCATAACAACTACTAAAGCGAAAACACTAATTTCCCTGGAGGAAAAGGAGACCAATATATTTACAAAAAAAATATCCTTCACTTATATATTTTAATAGAAAAGATATAATATATTGGTCTTTTTTTTTTGATTTAAAAAAAGAAAAAAAACCCATCCCTTTAAAAGAAAGATAAATTTAGTTTTATTCTTTCTAACCTTTTTTTTTCTTCTTTTTTCCTCCACCATTTTTACCATCTTTGATATAACCCGAAATAAATTTATATATATATATAAAAAATACGCCCGGAGCGATATTTCATATAAACAATTTACTGTATACTTTATAATAATAATTTATTTTTATATTTAATTAATTCTCTTTAAAATATAACTATGAAAACTTCAATAATTTTATCGATTTTGGGTTTTTTAACATCAATTCAATTAATTTCTTCGGCTTCAATAGAAAAATTTTCTACATCACAAATCACTTTACACAAAACCCCTCCTGATGTAATTCCAAATTCTTATATATTAGAATTTAATGGTTCACCACCTAAAGACCAATCGGAAACATTTATGAATTCATTTGTAAAATCAATTAAAAATGAAGGCATAAATTATAAAGTTAGAGAAACTTTTAATCAAAAAATATTTAATGGAGTTTCTATTAAACTTGATAATGATAAAGATATTGAAAAAATCAAAGGATTAAAATGTGTTAAAAATGTTTGGCCTGTGGTAAGTAGAAAAAATTATTTTATAGACGCGCAGCAACAAAAATCTTATTTTTTTTTTTTACTTATTTTTTTTTTATAGGTACAAATTCAACGAACAGAATTTAAAATTGAAGATAATAATAATAATACAAATTCTCAAAATTTGCGCGATTCCATTGGCCTAGTTGATGATCGTGAACAATCCGGTTCAGAAGTTAAGGTAAATAATAAAATTTTTAAAGGTATTAATGATTATTATTGCCTTTTTATTTACCTTTCTGTTCATTCATTCATAATCAAAACAGGTTGGAATTCTAGATACAGGTATTGATTATAAACATCCAGCTCTTGGAGGATGTTTTAAAACAGAAGGTTGTAAAGTACAATTTGGTTTCGATTTTGTTGGAGATGATTTTAATGGATCGAATGATCCAAAACCTGATGATGACCCTTTAGATGAATGTGTTGGTCATGGAACACATGCAGCTGGTATTATTGCTGGTGAAGATTCGACTAATAACTTTACTGGTATCGCACCTAAAGCTAAACTTGGAGCATATAGAATTTTTGGATGTAACGGAACAACCACAAATGATATTGTTATTAAGGCGATGGAAAAAGCTTTTGAAGACAAAATGAATATTATTAATCTTTCACTCGTATCTGGCAATAACGCTTGGTTTGGAAGTCCTGAAAGTCTCGTTGCCGAAAAATTAACACAAAATGGAATATTCGTTGTTGCACCTGCTGGAACCTCTGGTGATAAAGGAATCTTTAAAGTTTCTTCACCATCAACAGCCCCTGGAGTTATTTCTGTTGCATCCGTTGATACTGATCAAATTAATTCATTTTTTATTCAACCAAGTTGTGATCCTAATCATAAGATTCAATATCTTACACAAAGTGGAGATCCCATTCAACTTGAAAATTCTTTCTCAATTGTTCCAACCTCAAATGTAACAAACTCAAAAAATGATGCTTGTGATGCTATCAATGAAGATCTTACAGGAAAAGTTGCTTTGATTCGTAAAGGAGGTTGTGATTGTACAACAAAAATTAACCAAGCTAGAGTTGCTGGAGCTACAGCTGTTGTTATTTATAATGATGTTAGTGGAATCGCAGTACCCGAATTTGATAGTGAAGGAATTTCAACTCCTGTTGCCATGATTTCCTGTGAAGATGGAGTAACTTTATTTAATCACATTCAAAAAGATAATAATTTAACTGTACAATTTCCAAGCGAAAACGTCTTAATTAATAATCCAAGCACATTAAAAATTTCTGCATTTAGTTCTTTTGGACCTAGTAATGAATTAGATATTAAACCTGATATTGCAGCTCCTGGAAAAAATATTAAAAGTATCTTTCCAGTTTCCCTCGGATCCTTTAAATCTATTTCAGGAACAAGCGTCTCGGCCCCTTTCGTAACTGGTGCTTTAGCATTATATATGCAAAATATGCAAAATGGAGAAAAATCAAATCCTGAAATCATTCGTAATGTTATTCGAAATAATGCCAAACCAATTACTATTAAAATTTCTGAAGGGAATAAAACTTCTCTTGTAGCTTCAACAATCCTACAACAAGGTTCTGGTTTAATTAATTTATCCGATGCATTATCTTCAACAATTGTAACATCTCCATCAAAGCTTTCACTCAATGATTCAGCTAATTTTAATGGAAAGAAAAGATGCCTTACTTTAACAAATATTGGTAAAGAAACAACAAAATTTACTTTTAATCATTTACCCGCTCAATCAATTAATGGTTATGATGGAGTAAATTTAGTTCCAGCAGATTCACCGATCACAACAAATTCTTTTGCTAATGTTAAATTTTCAAAATCTTCAATTCGTTTACGTCCTGGTGAATCTCAAGATATTACTTTAAGTTTTACTCCTCCTGAAAAAGAAAATGAAATAAATAATTCTCTTTATTCTGGTTATATCGTTATTACGGATAGTTTAACAAAAAAGAATTCTTATGTTTCTTATATGGGTATGAAAGGTTGTTTAAAAAATTTACCAATATTAGATGATCAATCTGGTGCCCCTTTCATTCAATCTGGTATAAATAATCAAAAGTTTACTTTACCTGAAGAAGTTTTAACTGTATCCATGAAAGGTGATGATATTGCACTTTTGGGCGTACGTATGGCCCAAGGAACCAAAATTCTTACCGTTGATGTCATACCTGCTGAACCTAATAATGTGGTAGAACCACCCTCCGAAACTCAACCAAAACCAACAGAAACTCAGCCAGAAGTGACGATACAACCAACAGAAACTAAACCTAAAAAAACAAACCGACCAAAAAAAGCTCAACCAAAAAAAACAGAACCAACAAAATCTTTGCCCCAAGAAACAGATAAACCAACTGATATTCCAAATAAACCAATCAATACTCCATCAAATAAACCAACCGAGACTCCA
>QKYT01000052.1:211702-227624 GCA_003550305.1 Glomus cerebriforme | reverse complement strand
ACTCCAAACAAACCAACAAAAACTCTGCCCAAAGAAACAGATAAACCAACAGATACTCCAAATAAACCAATCAATACTCCATCAAATAAACCAACTGATACTGCAACCGAGACTCCAAATCAACCAATTGTGACTCCAACCGTGACTTCAAATCCACCAACCATAACTCCAACCGTTACCCCAACTGTGACTCCTCCTGCTCAATCCACTGGAACTGATGATGATGTTGTTACAATAACCTCTACCATTATAACAACAGTTACTCCAGTTGCATCTGCAACTCCAGTTGCAAAAAGATCCTTTATTAAAATATACAAGAGAGGAAATAATAAATTGAAAGCAAGAGCATTTGATAACCCAGAAACAAACTTATTAGTACCAAATTCTTTAGGCACAATAGATGATGCACAATTTGTACCAAGAAATGATAATTCTGATAACAATCAAATTTTAACTTTACAATTTGACGGTAAAATTAATAAACTAGATGGAACAAAAGATGTTGAATTACCAAATGGTCAATATAGATTGTTCTTGGCTGCTTTAAGACCTTTTGGAGATCCTAAAAAGAAAGAAGATTGGGAAACGTTTACTTCTTCTATTATTGAGATCAAAAGAGAATAAGGAGTTAATTTAAAGAATATGGAAAATTTTTCTTAAAAAAAATGATGGTATTATACAAAATATAGAATTTGGTGTTTTCGTTATTTTTATTCTCCCCAACTTTTACATTCTCTTGCATTAAAAATTGATACATTCCTTTGTACAGTATATAGAATGCAAAATTAATAAAATAATATAATTTTTAAAAATATTTTTACGTGTGACACGTTTAAATTGTATCATTTCATAAAGGATAAACGTTATCTCTTTTTTAGAGGTAAAAAAAAGTCAGAGCTAACCCACTCTCTCATGTATCATATCCAGATAAGCGGCATGATTATAGAATCGATGCAAGATCCAACACATTTAGTTTCGGGCTTTATTTTTTTTTTTTTAACCATGTGCAATTCTGTAATTATACGCATCGGAAAAAAAATGGTTTGTGTATTAAATAATAGCATGAACCAATTGAGCCATGTTTTATTCGCAATAAAATTGGAATTATTTAATACATGGAAAATGAATATTATTGAAGTAGTATTGAAGTTGTGATATGTCAAGCAATAAAAGCAGTAAATTAAAGTTCACGATCATAAAACAATGAATTCCTTCGAATGACATAACTCGCACAATCTCCAAAAAAATTATTTTTCGACAGCTGTGAAACTATGCTTTAGCGCAAAAAAAACATATGATAATACTATTGGTACCGTGAGAAGCTCTCTGAAGAGCCTAATAAATTAAAAATTACTTAGTTCCCGCAAAACAAACAACCCCTACAATTCATCTGCTGTATCATATACTGTACATGAATAATATCAAATACTGGCATACTTTTCTTTCTTTCCTGTTTCATGATGTCAAACACTGCCCAAAAAATACATCATATTATCGCTATTTTAATAAGTATAATCGACCAAGCTTGACATGCAGTGTGTGAGAGAATTGGTAAAAGATTTTAGCAAAGTTTAAAAATTTATGTTAATTCAGGTCAATCATAATTCTGAAAATATTCATTTCGCGATCACATAACAAATCTAATTTACTTTATTTCGTATATTTCGTTCTATTTTATTAATCATGACTTAGATTTGGAGCATAATGCGGTTCAAAGATAACGTGACAGCAAAAAATTTTTTTAGGTTGAGAATTTGATTTATTATTCGGTTTCTTTCAAATAAAAAAAAAACAAAAAATACTTTATAAAAAAACTATTTAATAAAAATTTAATTATATAATAATGATTACAAAAACGCTAAATTTAGACTATCCTAACAATTAATCATTTTTCTTATCTTTTTCTTTTTCTTTGTCTAAATTATCTGCAAGTCTTTGAACACCTTTAAGTACTTCATTATATTGAAAAAAACCAATAGTTGATCCAGCTTTTTTCCAATTGTCAGGTAATCTTTCAAATTGATAAATACTTTTTAAAGTATCTACATCAATTTCTTTCCCCCTTCCATCGTCAGTTCCAGGAAAACAAGTTAACGTTAAAGCATATTCACCAAATATTTGAATTTTCCGAAAAAAAGATAATCCATGAAATGAAGGATTATCTCTGAGAGATTCATCACGTCTTTTAATATGTTGTTTTGCAAAGCTCATTCTTGTTAATTTATCGTTTTCATTTTTCTCTGAAAATAATGAATCGAGTAATTCCGGAGAAATTTTTCTATAATCTTTGCCGCCTTCACCTACACCTATGTCTGGACGTATTAATGACATTGGGTGTTCTACGATGTCATGGGAATTACTAAAATCTTCAAGGGATCTTTATTTTATTTTATTATTATTTTTTTTTTTTAAAAAAAAAAAAACGATTTATTGTAAGTTATTATTATTTTAAGAGTTTTATTATTAATGTACATACAAAAAAAATATATACTGTATTTACTTACACTTTGCCTTCCCAAGTTTTTCCTACCAAATAAAAACCTACATGAGCCAAAATGAAACCTACAACTTTGGTAAGGTTATAACCATTATAAATTGCCTCGATGAATTGATGTGGCGTAATGTCTTTTCCATTACGAGGTCTATTTGTTGTAATAAAAAAACCGATGAGAAATTTTTATTATAGGAAATATAAAATCATGAATTTTATTTATGACTTACAAATATCCATGATTAGCGAGAACATTTATTCCGGGGCAAGTCGATCTTGCATCATTTGGTCCTGGAGCTTGATATTCGTGATTTTCCATCTTTTATTTTATAATATTTTATTTTCGATGGGTTGAAGATAGAATGGGAAAAATGACCTGTATTTATATAAAAAAAGAATATCATTTTGTATAAAAAGTATTTTATAGAAATCTATTTTTCGCTTTATCGGATGGCTGGAATTTGACTTATTTGTATTAAAATATATTTTTTTCGTGTACAATCATTTTACAAAAAAAAGCCAAATGAGGTGGTATAATTAGAAAGAAATAATTCTCTTTTTCAATTGGTTGTTCAATACATGATTTAATGATTGTAAGTATTAATGCACGGACCTTATTCTTTAAAAAAGTCAAATTTATTGAAAATATAATAGGAATATATATTCCTAAATGAAATTCCTTTTAAGGAAAGAATAATTAAAAAACGCTTTGGCGTAATGTAAATCCGCTGCAATAAGACGCAATGGACCAGAATTAATTATAGTCTAAAACCGATTTATACATATTTGCAAAACGCAGACATATGATTTCGTAACAGTCACATGTTAGAACAAAACTAAAACACGATTTTTCTTTATTTAAATACCTGAATTTTTTGTAAAAAAAAATCCTATTGTTTTAAACTGGTTTGATGTCACTTGTGAAAATTCAAAGTCTTTATTAAGAATAGTGAGTCCGTTAGACGAAGAGTGTGAAAGCAGCATTACCGGAAATAGTACCAGAGTAAGTTCAAAGGACTCTGTAAGTGAAATTTAACAAAATAAAAAATGGGTATACCTATTATAATTTTAATACTTTAATTCTTTAGAATCAACTTTTGTTATAGCTAATGATCCTTAACAGGCTTAAGAAGCCTATCAAGAAAGAAACATTATGATTTTAATGGAAGTTGATATTTCCTTAATATCAAGGCTCAAAGAAACATGCACTGAAAATGGAAACAGAATCTTTTAAAAAACCAATAAATCTGCAATTCTTCAGTATCAATTACTTAGAATGTTAAATCACTTAGATTGTTATATTAAAAAGTAATTTCGAAATTTGATAAAATTGGAATTCAGTGAATATTCACAATGGAGTTTACTAGGAGTAATATTAATTATACAATGATGCTTATTTCTTAACTTTTAAAAGAGTTTTGTTTCTAGCAATAAGGTTTTTTATAGGTAAGATTGTAAAATTAGAAAAATGCCAAATTTACCAAAGAATCATACAGGATATGTGTTTAATCCTAATAGTTAAATAATATTTAAATGTATTATTTAGTATAATATTCTTAAATTAATTAAATTTTTTTTTTTGAAATTATTAAAATGATATTGGTAAAAGTTAAGAAAAATCCATTTGGAAGTGCAAACTATAATTCTATTATGAAAGATTCTGTAGAAATTAAATGAATATAATAAATAAATAAAAAGCTATACCAATTTATTATTTTTATCATTATATTATTTTAGAAAATAAATAAAATTTATACAAAGCTTTTAAAACTTATTATAAGTTAAAAAAACTTTTCTTAAACTTTCTTTATTTTCTTATTTTTTTTAAAATATTAGAAATAACAATTGATTTTTTAATAAATCAATTTTTTTAGTTAATTATTTTTATTATCTTTAAAAATCTATAATCATATTTTAAAGCATTTTTTTGAATAATAAAAATAATTTGAAAAATAATATATTATATAGATTATAAATAAAGATATTTAAAAATAATTTTTATTAATTAAACTAATTTTTTATTTAATATAATAATATAAGAAATTAAAATTTAAAGTCAAAAGAAAATAAACAATAGATTTAGCAAAATTAAAAATAATTAAATGTAATAATAAACATATATTTAAAGATTTAAAAGATTATGCAATGACTAGTCACTAGTAATTATAATGAGAAAAAATCAAAATTATATTTCTAATTTATTTTAAATAAATTATTAATTTTACTATTTTTATTTAAATATTATTTATTACTTTATTTAATACTATTAATAATCCCATTTAATATTATTTAATTGTTGTTATTTTTAATCTTATACTTTCATATATCTTCAAAAAAAATATATATATTATTATTATTATTTTTATTATATAAATATATAATTTAAAAATACTTTTCTTATTAAAATTCTATTTTAATAAACTATAATAATTAATTTTTATTTTAAAAGTTCTTTTTAAAAATTTTTATATTTTTAATATAATATTAAAAAAATTATTAACCTTTTTTTTTTTTTTAAATAAGTTAATTATTATATTAAATTTATAAATAAAATAAAATAAATGATAAGTATATCTTTATTAAAACAAAAAGTATAACTTATTATATAATGTAAAAAATTTGTAAGTATAATATAAAGTATAATTTTGTAAAATAAAGTAACTTAATTGTGATTAGTTTCTTACATTTTATCAATTATATTCTGATTAAAATTATTAAAATTATATAATATTATTTACTGTATTATTAAATTACTAAAAAACTAATATCAATAAAAAAGTATTATTTTAAATATAAAATATAAATTACAATAAAAAAAAAATAATTAATCAAATTTTATATACCACTTTAATTATATTTTAAAATAATTTTTTTTTAAATAATTATTTAAATCAGAAAATTAATATATAACTTATAATTGATTTATATCAAAATTAATACTTTTTATTAAAACAGTTTTTTGCAATTATTTTAATTATCTTACAATCCAGTAATCCAATTTGTATTAATTTTTTTTTGTTTTATAAAGCTTATTTAAAGCTATATTTTTTAAAAAAATTAAATAATTACAAAAAAACTGATTTTTAACTTTTAAATTTAGTCTAATTTGCTAAAATTTGTTAATAAAATTATTTTAGAATTTTTGAAATTTTTTAAAGCTAATAAAATATTAAAATTAAAATAAATATAAAAATTTTAGGATTATTAAAATATTAAAATTAAAATAAATATAAAAATTTTAGGATTATTAAAATATTAAAATTAAAATTAATATAAAATTAATATACTTTTATTATTTTATTATATATTATAAACCTTATTTTATAAACTTATTAATATACTAAATTATATAATATTTACTAATATATTTTTTATATAACTGCTCATTATGGCTTTTCCTACACTTAACGTTATGAAAGAGCGCAATCCCAGTAAATTTATATCAGATCGATACTTTTTCTATGGTAAAGAACAGGAGATCTTATTTCATTTAACTTAGTGCTTGAGCCTGATCTTAAAATGGGATGAAGTAAAAGATAAAGCTGTAAATAATCTGCTCAAATTTATTGACAACTGGAATTCATTTAATAAAGATTTTGATTCTAATATAAAATTTAACCTTTCTTTGTTTCTACAATCTTTCTTCATTTCTAAAGCACATATGGATAGTAATAATAGAGATTGGTTGATGTTTCACATCTTCCACTCCATTTATGCATCAACTACTTTTAACAAATTTAATAGTATTGTCTATTCAAAATGTATCTCTTTGCAGTTTATAGCCAAATTAGTAACCTTTTTTATCTAAGTATTTTACTATTATATCTGGCTACTCAGAAACCAGATATTTAAAAAATAAGAAGCTTTGTTGCCTGATGAACCATCTCTTACCTGCATATTAGCCATACCATATAACAAAAAGATTCATCATTATATTGTAGATACATCTATGGATGAATTCAATCAGCCTATAGAAAGTTTTGCTTCATATGATCTTTGTGTTCATACTAGATGAAAGGATAATATTCATCAGATTATTAGGAAGAATAATAGATTAGGAAATATTATTGTTAAAAAGATATCAAAATTATTAAAATTTGTAGATAGGATGTATAATAGTATATTTTACGAAAATTTAGACTTACTAGATTTAGATTTAAATAAAAATGGTACTTAATTATTATATAGATTAGTTAATTATTTTAATTTATTACAAGTACAGAATCAGAGAAGTTAGATTAAGCATAAGGACCTAATGCTAAGGGTCTTTGATAATAAGAGCCATTCTTACAAATCTGCTCCTTACGTGACAAGTTATGCTATTTTATTTAAAGAGTATATTCATGATTTATAATACTGTAATTATGTATTCTTTTAAAGAATTTTTATAATTACAATAAACTCAATTAACTTGTCTTTTAAAAATATATATATATATATTTTATATAAATTGAATTTAAACCTAATTAATAAATATAAAAAAGATATTTTTTAGATTTTTAAATACAATCAGACCTTTATATAGTCACTTCCTATATAGTCACAACTCTTTATAAGTACTTAATTTTGAAAAACAGTTTTAAATCATATCAAATTACCCCTATACAATCACAAATCAATTATTATCTCATAATCTTAAACGTACATATTATTTTTATTAATAAATAAACCTTTACATAATTACCATAATTTTAGTCATAAAATAATTTTAGCCAGAATTACCATCTTACGTGATTAAAATTTCCTTTTTAAGAATAAATATTACACATGCAAAAATTGGCAAATTTTTTTTATTAAACAGCTATCACTAAAAATAGAAATATCTGAATTATAATTTACTAATTTCAGCCAAAATTAAGAAATTTTTAATTTCAATACCTTTATATAAGCATACTTTTATACAATTACCAATTTTGAGAGAACTGATTAGGTGACTATATGGAGATCTGACTATATATTCTCATTAAAATAAAAAATGTAATTTGTAAGTATTAATAACACAACAAGTGATTGTTTTTTGAAGATAATAAAAGGCAAAAAGTAAATTTTAACCCAATTTTTTTTGGCATGAGAACATGCAATGCAAATACAGTATCTGTTATAATATTTAGAATATTTAGATATTACAAAAATATTTTACTATAATAAATTAATCTATAAAAGGAATAGTATTATAGAAAAATCTTTTAATTATTAGTATAATTCTCAGTTAAATTTGAATATTAAGATTTAAATTACAATATATTTTTTGCTCATATTTTAATTTACTTGCAGCTGATAAATCTTTGAATACCAAAATTACAGTTATTAGTTTTAATTCAAAAACTTGAATACTAAAGTTATAAGTAGTAGTTTTTATATTAAAAACTTAAATTTTATAATCATGAAAACTAAAACTTGTGGATTTAAAAAGATTTTATAAAAATTATTTGTAAATATAATTTATTTATAATGTTTTTTATTTAATAAATATAAATTTAAAGTTATTTGAAATTAAATAAGTTTAGAAATAAAAGAATAATAAAAAAAAGATGAATACTTGACTAGTTACTACTTTACTAGTATTAATATACTTTAAGAATTTTTTGTTTTATTATATTTCTTTTGCTTATATGTAGTAACCATATTTGCAAAGATGCATGGTATTTCTTTAGCATGTAATTTTTGAGATATTAATGTTATTTTAAAATAAAAATTTAATGTATAATTGCAGATCATTCTAGAAAATATTTCGTTAGTGTTTAACACGGGAAATTACCAACATACTTTTATACTGTAAACATGGCATCTCTTAATGATTTTAAACAACTTTCAAAAGTTACTCCTTGCTGTTATCGAATGAAATTGCTTAACAGTAAAATTGGAATCAACGTCCATTCACCATGATACTGGTACGCTTCTTTTGATATATCATCTATCATGAATCAGTGTATTAAAAAATTCTGATAATTACAATAAAATAAATATTATTAGGTCAAAGAGAAATTAAACTTTGTGCACGACTTAATGCTTTGTGCGAAAATAATCCTGCTTTTGTCGGAGAATACGGTGGTCTGAATGTATGTTTCAAATATCATGTTTTAATTAATATTATGTTCAGTTATACATATATTAACTGTAGACAGGCTATGCATTACCAACACCTAATGTTGAAGTTTTATGTCCCAATGCCTCTGTCATACTAGCACAAAGGTTTTGAATATTATACCAGATGTGAAGTTTAGGATTTTTTTTTTTATTATTGTAGATGGAACGCCAGCAGTAGCCCCAAACTTTATTGTTGAAATACGCGATACTGCGGATAAAGTTCACAATAAGACGCTCAAATGGATGGATGCAGGGGTCAAGGTAAGGTACTAGTTATTTGTTGAATTATGCGAATTATGCTTATTGGTCACTGCTATTAATTATTAAGCTTATATCTAGGAGGTATCACGCGGTTCTGAGGTCACTATGACGGAATATGCTAATTTGAGATCAAATATCCTACATGGATTTGTATTAAAGTAATTATTGTGATTCAGTACAAACCGATTCAAACCCTTTTTCTAATAGTAAGAATATGACAAATCCTCTATCTT
The DNA here is from genome assembly GCA_003550305.1 of Glomus cerebriforme. NCBI lineage: Eukaryota > Fungi > Glomeromycota > Glomeromycetes > Glomerales > Glomeraceae > Glomus > Glomus cerebriforme. Next base: position 218,552 of record QKYT01000052.1, on the reverse strand, counting down.
CTGAAAATTATATAGTTATGGTATTTTCCAATCTATAAAACACTCAATACATTGTGAGAAATAAATGCTTAATATAAAACATATATGACATGAAAATTCTATAATTGAATTATGGAATTTTATTGATATCATGTGATCGGAATTAGATTAGTAAGATCATAACTAACTGAAGAGGTATACCTAGTTAAGCCGGCCGGCATATTACTTTACGAAAAAAATATACGTCGTGTTGCAAAATAAATGTGATTTTGTAGATTCTTTCCACAATTTTTTTTTCTGATGCCATACACACATCGACATAGTTAAAAAATGAAGCCCGAATTTTATTATACTTATTAGATATTATTCAAAACTAATTACAAAGATTATCCTATTAAGAAAACTTTGCTATAAATAAGGAGCACATTAAATTGTATCTAAGAATAAAAAAAATTTTTATATTTAATAAAAATCTCGCGATTTTAATACTCTAAATTTTGAAATTTGAGATAATATCGTTAAATAATATTTATACCTTAACAAAATTGTACCCTAATGTTCTGCCATTTAAATTACATAGTTCCTGATATTATAAAATGATAAAAAGGATTAATTATTTTAACAATTTAATTATATGATGAATATATATATATATATATGATTTTAATTGAGTAGCTCAGATTTAATTTTTTCGGCATTTAAGAGAGTGCAAAGATGGGCTCACCTTTTGTTAAAAAGGCTATCTTTGCTGATCTCTCCTTAAGAAGAGGAAATCATCATCGCAAAAAAAAAAATATTTTTAAAAAAAAAATTCTTTTATTCTTACCTACGATTCACGCGAAACATTAGTTCTTTATGATAGTATTCTCAAGCATATATTGATGATATGCTCCTGATCATTTCTTGCCGAGAGAATTATCTATAATCTTTAATTCAATATCATAAACCAGACAGAATTCAAATTGAAATTTTTGCAACAAATATACACGTTAGTATTATATAAAATATATATTTAATGGTATTTCGGGTGGTTTCTATTACTTTTTGTTAAAATATAAATGGGTCGGATGTTTACTATAAAATTACCTTGTATAGATTACCGACCGTGATGATTCAAAAGTCCTAAATTCAATCAAAAAATTTTTAAATTACATGAAGGATAAATGATTTTCAAGTCGAATAGATCCCTATAAAATATTATCGTCATAAATAATTTAAAGAAGAATAAGAAATGATTATTAATATATAAGGTGAACTAAAAAAAAAAAGATTTTTAAAAAATTATTTTTAAAAAAAAAAATATATATATAAATCTCTCATCGATCTTGGTGATAAAATTTGCTAATCCAACATAATTTGATCTCTGGAAGCAGGAAATATTCTAATCATTGAGTATAAAGAAAATTTTTTTGTATTCTTATCCCTCAATACTTACTGTATTACAAGTTTCCGGGCGACACCTATAAACCTGCGAAACATTTCGCGGTATTTTCATACAATAATTATTAGATTTCGCACATGATATCGATCGGTAACACCGATTACTTATATTTATTTATTTTTTTCTTCTAGGAACGGATTTCGACGGACTTCCAGTTGGCAATCTCAGGGACGGACTTTAGCATATTCTTCTAGGTATATATAAGTGGGGAGCGAATTTCTTTTTATTTCTTTTTTTCCTTTTGCTTTATTTTCTTCTTCTAGGAATGGACTTCAGAATCTTTCTTTTACGTAAACTTTGATATCTTCATACATTTGAGGCCAATAATATCTATCACGAATCTTGTTGAACATAATATCTACCGAAAAATGTCTATTTCCAGGACCACTTTGGCAAGTTGACCCAGAAAGGGTGTTTACTATATAGAAACGTGTTAATAACGGATCTTTCCTTTAGATTCCGGCTTGGACTTGACGGAACGAACGGTACCGGAGGGGGCTTTTTAAAATATACTATAAGAAACGTGTAGTAAAACGTACAAGCGTTTCTTTCTTTTTCGGCAGTATTTTTGTAAGGAACGGCCTTGGAGACTTATGGTTAGAATTTTTTTTTTTAATTTTGTAAAAAAAAAAAAAAAAAAAAAAAAAGAAAAAAAAAAAAGATGATCTACCGATCATCTGATTCATATTTTGATTGGCTATAAAGTTTTCGTTCAGAAACCTTATTGTATTGTCTACTCGAACATTCTATATTAAGAAGAAGTATCTTCAAAGTCATATTTCCATCCATTTTGTTAAATTACTAAGGAAAAAAAACAATATTGTAAAAAAAATTGTAGATGAGAAATTAGGATCATCCCGTGCAATAAAGTTTGATCTCCAAAGAGCGCATGATTCCTCAATCCTCATATGAAGCTCTTCTAAATTTATTTAAATCCCTTAATTCTCACCCTTCGCCCAGATCCGGTTTTTTGAGACGATTGCCCTAAACTAATTATAACAGTTATCTAAAGTCGTAATGCGAAATGGGGGTGAGTTCCAAATATTAATAAAAAAGTCGAAAGATAACAAATCAAGTAAGATAAATGGTTAATTAATATGAGATAACAACCATAAACTTCTAACCCTTGTTAAAAGAGTTGAAATCAGGTGTTTCAGAAAATCCAAAATTTATGTATTGTATATCTTCCTTTATTATAATCCATTTTTAGAATTTATTACGAAATATTGTAATAATGAAATAAGTTTTAGTAAATAATTTGATAAACGTTTAAATTTTCCATAACAAAAGATACTCTTTATAATATAACTTTTTTTTTAATCGATCATCATATAAAGAGAAATACTAAAAAAAAAAAAAAAAATGATTTAAAATTATCAGTCGTTTCACATAAAATTTATTTATACTCCTAAAAAAATTTTATAAAGATCAGACTTTGTTTATCTATCATAAAAATATCATTATCAAAAGGATTTACAAAATAATAATTTTTAATGATAGATTTAATTTTATATATCAACCCCTAAAAGTCAATGAAATGAACATTTTTTTAACTTTTATTAATTCTGTTAAAAGATATATTAAAAAAAAAAAATCAATCAATCAAGAAAAAAATCAATCAATCAGAAAAAAAAAATCAAAATCCAATCAAAAGAATCAATCAATCTCATGTATCTCATGTAAAAAGCACATTTGTATTACCATACTTTGTTCATTCAAATTGGAAATAATATATAAAAATATATAATATTAAAATAAAGAGATCATTGCGGAATTTAAGAAATTTAAAAGGGGGGGTTTATGCAGATTGAAACGCGCGATAACTAAAAATAATATTATATTCGTATATCAAAAACTTTGTATTGTTTACTAAATTATTAGAGAGATCATCAAAACAATCATGCAATAAAATCAAATGAAACGTTATACAACGATTATTAATAAGATAACCTGCATTAAAATCAAGTATTAAAAAATTTTAGATACGATTTATTTTTTATTACTACAAGATTTTTACAGATAAATACTTTTATGGAATGAAGGAATAAAAAAAAACAACCAATTAAATAATTATTAATGAAACAAAGAAATTTAAAGATAAACCATACATATAATTTTTTTTTTTAATAATAGAAAGTAATAAACCAAAATGTACACTTATAGTATTTTGTGCATTTCGGTTTACTGTAGTTTATTGTATAATCTTTTATCCGATAAAGATTTCATAGATTTCATGCAATGTTGATTAAAAGTCTGTTAATCGAATATTTTTTTGGTTTTATTTTTTTGTGGAGAAATGGTGTGAATTTTGTGAACATTTTTAATCTGGGAAAACAAAAGTGATCACCGTTGGGCGTATTTTTTTTGTTTCTTCTTTCTTCTTCTTCTTCTACTATGATGTATGTATTTAACTTTTTGAATACTAACAAATTTTTTAGTATTTTTTTTTTTTAACAATTAAAATTTTATATATTAAAATTATTGGGTAAAATTTCCTTTGTTTGTTTCCGAATTTCTCCACAATAATTTGATGAAAAAAGATTATCAATAATCCCTTTTTTATCGGACTTTTTTCAGTAGTTTTGTGATTGTTAGATAATTAAAGCATTTTTTAAAACGTAAATAGTTTCATGCATCATGTTGTCATTGCTAAAATGGTGGCTTTGCTATTTCTTTTTACCTTATATCGTAACAGGTAATGTATTTTTTTTTGTCATATGACTTGTTATCGGAGATCTAAACTATGAGAATAAATTTAATCTATAATTGTCGGATTCCGGATTTCGGATTTCGGATTTTTATATCTTTTTTGAAATTTATACTTTCTTTTATTCTAAAAAAAACCAATGGTAAATCATATGACTGACTTTAGTATGGCTGTTATATGACAAAATGATGCAGCGTTACACGATATATGAACGAGGACCTCATCGGTACTAAAAAAGTTATGGTCACACATGAAAAAAGAACGTAGGACCGCATATGATCGCGTACTTTAGAGGGTCGGTTCCCAAAGACCCGATACTATTATTTGATAGAGAGTAAAAGTATTTTTCGGATTTTCGGATTTCATGCCCAATTTTTTTGTATCATTTGTTTAATATTCTGGGTAACGGGTAACAATAATTTTCTTCAAACATAAAGAAAAAAACATAAAGAAAAAGAATTTATGAAACTTGATAATATAATATATATAAAGTATATAAAGAGTATATAGAGTATATAAAGAGTAAATAAAGAGTATAATGTATAAACTATAGAATATAATAAAAAAAATTGATAATTCGGTAGTTTTTAATTAGTAGTTTCCGATATCGGGAAGAGATAAAAATGTCCCGCAGTCATTCGTAATACAAAAAATCTTTGTCTTTATATATAAAAAAATATATATATATATATATTAAAAGATATGATAACTTTAAATGGAAATGACAACATTCCATATGCCGCCTATGCTACTTTATCAATGATTAAATCAGTAATTAATGATCAAATGTAATGCAAGTATTGTTTACCGAAAATTTTTATGCATATATGCATAATTTGCATAGTTTGAATGAGTTATATTTTTTTATACGCACAAAAAAAAAAAAAAAAGACCTACCATTTTTAGTTTAGTTAAAATGAAAAAAACCAGATAGATTCTCAAATTTTTGTCCATGAAAAAAAAAAAAAATTTTCTCTCAGTTAAAAACCAATCAATTTTAAATAAGATTTTTAGTCCAACTTTTTTTAACTTTGTTTGAAAACAATAAAAAAAAAAAAACAAGATTTAATCCAAATAAGGCATATCAGTTTGTTGAACATTTCATTCATTTTTTATCTTTTTACGTTTTTTTTTGATGCATGAAAACAAAAAAAAAAATATTCGTACGTTATCTATTCCGATTTATCACTGAGTAATTTTTTGCCGATTTAAGCCCCATACATAACTAACTTAATTTCTTAATTTTTATAGGATACGGGAAAAATACAATAGTATATTATATTTGGTGATAGGGAGTAAAAAAAATAATTCCATGCGATTCCGTGTAATATTATTTATATTACAAATAAATAAATTGTATCATATGACAAAGATATGGAATCTACTCATTCATTCTATGATATATGATTATTATTATTATAATTTCTTGTGTTGTACAAAATAAAAATTTTCAAAGAAAAAAGATTCCTTAAAGAGTTTTTTTTAAATAATAAGTATATTTGACATTTAATTTAAAATAAATTTTTCTTCTTTCTATCTCTTTGACGTATTGACATTTACGTGACACTAAACTTTTTTCTCATTTTTAAAAAGAACAAACCGAAATTAGTAAAAAAAATATAAAAGATAAATTGAAAATGAATATCTTAATAAGGTTCATAAAACAAATAATTATGATGAAAACAATTTTTTTTTTTAAAAAAAAAAAACCCTTAAATTGATTAATAATTACATAATTTTTATTTCTAATTAGAAATATATTAGAAATTTATAAAGAAAAAGAAATTTTTTAATAATGAATGAAACGAATCAAAATTTAATATTTAAAATTTTGTGTTTAATAAAAATTTCTCGTACTGTAAGCAACGTGTTGGTTGCTTAAATTAATTATTTATTTCTATACCAGGTATTTTTTTTTTTATAAAGGATCAACCAAAAGTACCATGTGTATAATAATTGTATGGTCCAAATGTCTTTTGTACGACTAATTATCTATTATTTATTTTAATTATTTCAACCATCTGAAGGTTTTTTTTAAAGTTTACCACGTTTTTCGTTTTTTTGATCCGAAAAAAAAATACTTTCGATTTTGATATTAAATTTTTTTTATTTTTATTTATTTTTTGAATATCAAAAATAAATAAAAAAAAAACGTGCGATTTACAATATGATGATCCCTCTTCACGATATTCTCCGCAGTCGTCGGCTTAGCTATACTGTATTATTATATTGTCCTCTGAGAATTGAACCTTTTTTATATTGTTTCCCAAAGAAAATAATTATTTGACATCATGGTCTTGCTTAATTGTTTAAATAAAATCGCGCCGGTATATCTTTTCGCGTGTTAAAAAATTAAATACCGGAATACCGAAATTAAAAATAAAAAGTAAGTACCAAGGATCAAAGATCTACCATTGTAAGTATTATTTGTAATAAATAACTTCTGACATATATATATATATATACTGTATATACTATAAGTCTTATCATATCACAATCGATCAAACGTTACACTGCCCAATTATTCCCTTTATTCAGATCTTCATTATCTACTAGGTCCTAAGATATTTAAAGGGTTGTCTTACCATCGATTAAATAGATAAGTCTATTTACCATACTATAAATTTAATATAATTTATATAATTTATTATAATTAAACATAATATTGTTTACGAATTTACGAATTACGATATTTATAGTTTTACATTATATAAAAAAAAAAA